>JASCQY010000089.1:6234706-6252735 GCA_030264315.1 Sardinella tawilis | reverse complement strand
TACATTCTCACCAATTCATGTGGATTACTCTTCAGACCAAAGCATACAAACCAGCAATGGTCATTTTTGTGGAGTTATGTTAACTAATAAAGTAATAAACTCGATTTCAGCCTCATTTCAGTTTTAGTTTCGCTTTGCCGAGTTATTTGACATTATATAGGGTGGCAAAGCTGCTAGGAACTGATGGCGCTGATATATTAACCTAAAAACGTTGCATAGTGTAGCTTTAACTGACATGATTCAGCCAATCATTAAGTCAGCTCATGCCTGTTTCTTGCCGGTCAAGGCTTCAAAGGTTCAGAGCCTAAGAGGAGGACATATTTCAGTCAATGTCTCATAGGGACTTTCGAAGTGTTTTATTGAACCAAGCTGAAGTCATGGGGTGTCTGGTCTCTCCTCTGTCTCCCATCTCGTTACAGGACGTGCTCCCCAACGATCAGCAGTACGAGACGCGACTGCCCTCGGACGTCCAACCGCCGCAGCAGAAACCCGACCCAGAGCCCCCATCCTACACCAGCCCAGTTCGCCCACAACCCCAGCCCCAACCCCAGGCCCAGGCCCAGGCCCAGGCCAAGGGCCAGACCAACAGCTTCCTCAGCCAAGAGGCTGCCAAGAGGGCCATCTCCAACTCCATCTCCAGCCCCAGCTCCACCACCACCAGCAGCAGCAGCACCACCACCACCACCCAGCTTCAGCCCCCTGCACCCTCCCTCATCCCCCAGAGCCCTCCCACCGTCCGGGGGAGAGCAGCCAGCGCCGACAAGGCCCGAGTTCCCATGGCAGGTGAGCGCTCCGATTCCGAGCGAGCAGAGCGGAGCGGAGCGGAGCAGAGCGAAGTGGCACCAGGGCTCGCCGGTCTTAATGAGCTTAATCGCATTTCCCTTAGCGAGCGCCGGTGGAATGCGGCCCCTTCCTATCTGCAACTTATCCCCCAAGCACGTTAGCCTAATCCACGTGAAGCAGTGTGTGCAGAGAGTGTTTGGAAACAAGCAACGCGCTTAAGACCGTGACTAAGCACTAAGCTGACCTCCCCATACACAGACACACACACTCTCTCTCACACACACACACACACACACTCACAGACACACACACACACTCTCTCACACACACAGAGAGCTCGTCAGTGACTCCCACATTCCTCTCTCTCTCTCTCCCTCTCTTGACCTCCAGCGTGCTCGGGGTCGATCGAGGTGAAGCTGGGGAAGAACCGGACGGAGGCCGACGTGCGGCGCTACACGGACGAGCGCGACCGCCTGGAGAAGGAGCGCGAGGAGGTGAAGAGCAGCCTGGCCACCTTCAGGAGGGAGCGGCGCGAGGCCAAGGAGGAGCTCAGCACCTGCCAAGGTACCACAGCGCCACCCACTGGACACTGGTCAAAGTCCAACTTATTGTTTGGCATGTCTGTAGTGACAATGAGGATGGGTTTCATTGGTCTGTCTATACTATTATGGCATCTGGTTTGGACATAAATATACCGCCATTATTGTTACATAAATACTGCCTTGACTGTTCATATCACAGAAGAAGAAAGCTTCTCATGTGTATAATTTATAACTTGAGGCAGTCACACAGTATTGACAATGTTGACTGAGTTCATTGAAATATTGTCGGAAAAAGTGGATGTTCTCGTGTAACACAGCCAATGCAACAGAACAGGCACAGGTGCACATAAAATCTATAGTGTATACATATAAATGATCGATAAGATAATGCATTGATCTATATGTGTCCATTATGTGTTAGTATGTATATCTCTATGTACACCAGTAGGTAACTCTTTTCTATGGTGTGTGTGTGTGTGTGTGTGTGTGTGTGTGTGTGTGTGTGTGTGTGTGTGATTAGACCCGGCGAAGCAGGCCATCCTGGAGGCGTGTCTGAAGCTGAAGGAGGAGGCGTGTCGTGAGGCGGAGCGTCGGCGGGTGGAGGTGGAGCTGAGTCTGGTGGAGGTCAAGGAGAGCCTGAGGAAGGTGGAGGCCGGCCCCTTCACCCTCGGCACCACAGTGGACAGCAGCCTGCTGGACAACTCTGTGGTCAGTCTGAGCCTCCTCTCGCACACACACACACACACACACACACACACACACACACACACATACACACACACACACATTGATTCAAACACGTGCAACACACATACAAACTCACACTGACTGACAATTATAACACACACACACACACTGACTCACACACTCAACATACACATGCACACACACACTCACACACACCCTTATTCTCTCTCCCTAGAGTCCAGTGATTAGATTTAGCAGGCTGCTCCTTGTTAAATGAAGTGCGAATGCTGTCATTTACTAGCTTGCTGGGCACTCACACCCTCAGTATTAGTGCTTATTCATGCACTGGGCTTTGCTAAATGAAGTGAGGGAGGCCTGACTTTCCCTCGGATGGGATGGGATGGGATGGGATGGGAATTACACAAACATTGGCTCCCAAATAACAGCAATCTCCCCCCTGACGCCCTGATCCGACGGCCTCTTCTTCCACGGAATCCGATTCCAAGCCAAACTCCCAGCGGACCACTCTTCTGTTCCGTAGCCTACTACACAGTCTACTCAGTTCTCTGCCTCTGCAGTTAAAACCTCTGTTTGCGATTAGAACACGGACCTTCGGCTCAGCCGCCAAATTTGGCCCTTCTGGTCTTCTGTAGGTGACCTGAGCCAGCCTCACACTGTTTCAGAGGAGCTGGGTTTTGGCCACTGACGGTATAGTGTTAGTGTTGTGTGCGTTTGGACTACGGGTCCACAGCTGTGCACTCTGTCTGAACTGGGACATAGGACTGGGCCTCCTCAGATATATATACTGTGTATATATATATATATATATATATATAAAATATATGCTGCTACGCAGGCTGGCCGCTGCGTTGCATGTCAGTAGCGACAGGCCAAAATGGAATCAGCCCGGTTGTTTTGTTATATACGGCCGACTGTATCTACAGCTGGTTTACGGGGGGCTGCCAAGACACGCGAGGAGCCTCTGCGCTTCCTCAGCCCCAAGCGCCAGCGCTAGCGAGCAGCTTAGCGACGCGGATGAGGTTCTAAGCCGAAGCGGACCGAGGGATCAGGCCCTGATGATGATGATGATGATGATGATGATGAGGGTCAATTATGCTCGTTTGCGAACGGAAAGATGGAAGCCACATGCGTTCCCAAGTCCAGCTCCTCCTGAAGTCACTCGGGATGTCGTCCGATGACGACCCTGTATTTTCCAAGTCGGGAGTTATCAGGGGCAAGCCGGCGTTGGTTTCAATCGTACCGATTCCCCGAGCTCCATCCTGCCCCCCTCTGGTGGAGACGCCAAATAGCCAATGAAATCGCACCAAAGCTTTAGAGTTCCGCAGTGCCATAATCTGAGATATTACTGTCTGGCAGAAAGGAGACCCTGTTTTGTTTTCCATTGGACATGCCTTTACAGTTTCAGCAGTGTGCACTGTGCTTGTCAACACACACACACACAAACACACTCACACACACGCTGCCAGATCATGGCTTCCTTGCAGCAGATGGGAAAAGCAGATGAGTTTGGCAGGCAGAGTGTTTTGTTGGGAGTCCAGTGTACACAGCAGAGGTGCTGGAGAAAGCACCAAGGTGGAAATGTCTGTCGCAAACAAAACTGAGGGCTTTTTGAAGGGATTATATGAGGACTTGTGTTCAAGAGCACAGCCAAGTAAAACCAGAGACGGGAGGTGATTGTAAACAGAACACAGACGATTGTTTGTATTTATGCAGTTGGACGGTGTGAAGTGAGCGATTGTTCTGAAGGTGTGTTTTTTTTGTTGTTTTTTTTTTTTGACTGATCCCCATCTCTCTCCTTCTCTCCAGTCGAAGGCAGCGCCCCCGCCCTCGCCAGTTCCAGCTTCGGCCGCGACTCCCGCCCCCGCGGCCCCCACCAGCAACGGCGACACATCGCCCGTCAACTCGGCCACGGCTCTGAAGAACCGGCCCCTGTCCATCATGGCCAGCAAAGGAAACGTGCTCCAGAAGGCCAAGGTCAGCTTGGCTCTCTCCCCACTTTATATACGGCACATTAAAGGAAAACTTCAGTGATTTTTCTACTATTATCTATTAACTTTCTCCCATTGTTCACCTTTAACCACTATTCAGTCTATGCTGTACCGATTTTTCTTGTTCTTGACGGCACTCGGTGAGCGCCAACAACAGGACTATAGGTTGAAAATGACTGGAGTTCTCCTTTAATCTTATGCCTCAACTTTTTAGTTTCTTACATTCATTTGCTATATTTAGTTTCACATTTAAAGGGTGCCCTTTAATTTACAGGGCGTAGTTTAGCTCAGTTTCTGTCTTAGTTTGAACAACTTTGTTAAAAAATTAAAAGCTTGGAGCCTGTTTTGTTTCAGTCCAGCATGTTTAGCTGTAAGGAAAGTACCTATTTTGTTTGTGTTTACAACACTTGTCTTGAAACTGTTATGCGTCTCTTCCTCAGGAGTGGGAGAAGAAGAAGACATCCTAGGGAGAGGAGGAGGAGCAGGAGCAGGAGCAGTTAACAGACACCTGATCCAACCAATGCTGATTTCTGTTGGACCTTGGGCCCGGACTAGGACCAGGACCAGGCTGCTTCCGCCTAGCAGGACCAGACCAGGGGGGAAAAAAATGCCCTATCCCCTCCTCTTGTGTCTGATAGCCACACCCCCAAAAAGCCTGCTTGTCCAATCAAAGACAATGACAGTATTGAGTGACAGCAGGCATCTTCTTTGACACAGCCTACCACTCTGCCTCCCAGGACAACTAATGCCACTGGACAATGTTTGAATTTGGGAGCAACAGGGGACGATAACAAAAAATGAAACTATTTAATATTTGTTTGTTTGTTTGTTTTTATATAAGAAAAAGGGAGGGATTTTAATAACATTGCATTTTTTTCCAGAGTTTTTCAATGACATGCTTTCCGCAACACAGCAGTGTGCACATAAACGTAAGGCATGACGTGTGTGTTTTGTTTTCTATACATGTAAATGAAACGTGACCAAACGAGGACAGACGTGACAAGAGTGTCCCCACATTTCCGCATGCTGCCCACTCTCCCATGTCCTCACCCCTGACCCCTGACCCCAGAACAGTCAACAGTCAGTAGTCCAGATTGTAGCTTGGTCTATGTATGCTGGGAGCCAAGATGTAAATACATATTACACCATTCAGTCCTGTTTTCCTTTTGACTCGTTACTGTATGCTAGCTAAAACATGCACTTTTTATTCAAATAAAAAAAAACTTGTTAATTACAGCAATACACACAGTCTTCCTGAAGGAATTTGTTCTCGGGTTTATACAGTCCACAGTGAGCATAATAATCTTTTTTTTTCACAGACTAGTGGATACTTATAATACCAAGGAAGGAGAAGAGGAACCAATTCCTATTTGGCACTCACAGGAAATACACCCACTACTGTCACTAGCACCAGCAGGTCTTTGGCAGACCTGGGATGTAAAATGCAATGATTTCTCTTTGACGTATTATTACATATATGATATGATATATTGTCCCACACCACCTCAATGGCAGGTCAGAAACCCTCTTTGGAAAGCTTCCACTAGAGGGCGATACATATCCAATTTTTTTTTTTTTTGTCAGGTGTTCTACATTCCCTTCTGGGGTCAACATCATCACACATCATTACCCATGATACAGCACTGCAGGCAACCCATAGCATCATTTCAAACATAATTTAATAACTTTGACGGAGATACAGTAATTGATAAGTAAATATCGGTAAATAAATATTGGGACGTGACAACCCCCTGGGTTGCTGCCCAACGGTTGTTGCCAGCGTCTAGAGCACGTGGCAGATTACAACTGCCCAGTGGAAACACTCTTTCTCTGGCCACACTTGATGTGGAGTAGCTTTATTCTCACACCCATGACTGACACTGTCACCCTACACCATTTATCCAACACCAGTAGGTCCAAAAGTGGCACATTTGAACATAAAAATGTGGTCTTTAAGGCACTAAAACACACCTTTACAAAAAAAACACTTGACTCATCAGTAACAAAATACAAAGAACCAACAAAGAACCAAAAAGAAAAAAAGAAATGTACATCCAGCTCTGTGTGTGTAAGATGACGGGGGATTTCAGTAATGGGATTTGAGTGAGGGCTGAGTTCAGTCTGTGATGTGATGAACGGGGAGGAGAGTCCTGTGGTTGGGGTGGCGACGGAGGTGATGGGCTCCAGACTTGCCGGCTCTGGGCTCGGCTCTTCCTGCCTGGCTGTAATTCAGTGTTTGGCGCAGAGCTGTAAACATGGTGAGCTCCTCTGAGCTTCCTGTGGTGATCTTTGTGAAGTAAGCCGTGTGGCTAATCTGATAATGATATTATGTCTGTGTGTGTGTGTGTGTGTGTGACTTCTTATTAAGCTTTCTCTTTCATCTCGCTTGACATGTTACATCAAACAATACAACATGGTCTCTTCGGCGTGTTTGTATAATGTGTGTGTGAGAGTGTGTAAGGGTGTGTGTGTGTAAGTGTATTTATACAGCCATGTTTATCTCTGTTGTGTATGTTTGTATTGTATGCTCTCTTGTTAAAGAATCTATGGATCTGTGCACTCTGTATGACTATACAGCATGACTGTGTGAGCATGAGTTCATATCTCAATGTGTTTATGACTGCAAGAGAATATTACTTATCTGTGTATACTTGTGGAGTACAGCAAAAGAGTGCAAAGCCATGCCCGTATGTTTGTTGTGTGTGTGTGTGTGTGTGTGTGTGTTCCATCACTGGCGTTTGTGTGCGTGTCTCCTGCGGAGTTCTCTGTAACGCTGCTTCAGCTCCTTCTGACTCTTCTTCTTCTCCTTGCGTTTCATGCCCGCTGGTTTGGGCTGGTCCCCCCGGTTAGCTTGTCGCGTTCTGCTGCCTGCCAACACACACCACCCAAATACAAACTCAGTGCTTTCTTCAGATATGCTCACATACAGACTTGTTATGTTATTGTTAAGACTACTAGATTATATTAGGTTATTTTATTTGGGTTACACAAGTGTTAACAGTAATATAAAAAGCTTTAGCTATTCATTCAGACTTGCAACTACATCCTTTCAAAGGCAGGTGTGTGTGTGTGTGTGTGTGTGTGTGTGTGTGTGTACAGTAGGTGTTTATTGTTTGTTTGTTTGTTTGTTTGTTTGGATACTGACGTGTCTCACAGTGCGGCCCCTCCCAGCCTCCACGGCACTCGCAGCGGAAGCCCCTTGGGAGCAGCTGACACAAGCCATCATTCATGCAGGGGTTTGGCCTACACAGCTCCACCGGCTTCTTCACCTCTGTTAGGGAGACAGAGAGAGAGAGAGAGAGAGGGAGAGAGAGCAGGAGAGAGAAAGAGAGTAAATGAGACAAAGAAAGTGTGAGAGAAGTGGAGAGAAAGAAATAGTGATCGATGGTTAGATTAATGAGAGCTAATGCAGCATATTGGAGCTAGAGTCTCTCAATCCCACTCCCACACCCTCTACAAGTCTTTCATATGTTAGTCTCTCCTCCCACCCATCTACCCTGCTGTCTTTTCTTGCCCCCCACCCCCCCAGTACTCTATATACATCCTTCCTCATACATCCTCTCTAATCCATCTATTCTACCTCTCTCTTCCTCTCTTTGTCACCCTTTCCTATCCCTCCCTCCATCCCTCTCTCCCTCCTCCTCCTCTCTCTAACCTGCGCACACCATCTGCACCAGCACGTCCTCGAAGTATCGGAGGTCCTCGTAGAGGGCTACTGTCACCATGTGCTCCACGCGGCCCGTGATCTTCAGCAGGCTGTCGGCCTGCGCGTCCCCGATGCCCACGGCAAACACGGCCACGCCGTTGTCGCGCAGCTTGCGGGCGGGCACCACCGCGTCGTCGGCGCCCAAGCCGTCCGTCAGCACCACCACGGCCTTGTGCACGCCGGGTCGGGCGCCATGACTGACCGTCAGGCTTTTGGAGAGCACATGCAGGAGCGCCGAGCCTGTGGAGGCCGAGCCGCCCTGGAAGGTGGCCGCAGACACCCCCCGCAGGACAGATGAGCCAGAGTCATGGGTGTCCAACTCGAAGACGGTGACAGGCTGGCGACCGTACACCACCAGGCCCACCTGAGGGAGGGGGAGAAAGAGAGAGAGAGAGAGAGAGAGAGAGAGAGGATTAGAATTATGGCTAAAATAAAGTTCTGAGTGTGCTTCACTGTGAGGGACAGAGAGGGAAAAAAAGAAAGAAAGAGAGAGAGAGAGAGTCTATTTAAAACTACCTGTTCTGGTAACACTGCCTTATGCCAATACGACTGATCGAAATTGAAACGGAACTCTTTAAACACATAATCATAATGCCCTTTTCTGATGGTAGACCCTTAAACTTTCATGTAAATGTCTCCTGTGCTTCTGTGGCACTCTCTCTGGTCTGAACCATTGAGGATCATATCTCATTCTGCTGCTCTGCTCCTCTCTAAACCTACTGATAATGGCTTTTGTGTTGCTTCCTTCTACACGGATAACTAGACAACAGAGAGCTGTTTTGAAGTAGCGCTCGATTATCTCTGCATACCTTGTAGGGTGCTGTTGCAAAGGCTCTCTTTGAACTTGGCCTGATAATGTCTAATTTTTTGTCGTTGTTGCTATGGCACTGTCTTGATCTATGCTGATAATACCTTTTTATGGTGCCTCTTTCCCTACTAGAGGCAGAGAAGAGAAGAGAAAAAAAGAGCTTTAAAATGCGGCTAAAAACTTTAAAGTGTCACTAAACCTACCCTTAGCTCTCTTTAGATATGGCACTGTACTCCTTTATTGCTAATGTGCTGTTTTTTTATTATTTTTATTTTTGGAATCTACACAATATGAGATGAACACAATATTTGAACCACAGTAAGTTACTGCAGTGATACCGTATTATGGTTCTGACATTGTGATAATCAGGGTAATATTTTCTGATAAAGGAGCGATTCAATTTTACAACACTTTGTGATTTATCCCACAACACACGTCTTTGCAGTCAGTGTGTTACTCTAGTTTGTTCCTGAAGTCACTACTGAAGTCTACAAGAGAATTTAATAGAGACCACAGAGGAGTGGCCAATGGAAATGCCAGACAATAATAATGATTATTATTATTATTATTATAAGCCCTTTTCATGATTGTGTCCCAGACGAATTCACAGAGGTTAATTAAGTGGCTAACTTCATCAACTCCTTAATTGTCTTCCCTCCGTTGCATCAACACAGAGAGGTTAATAGAGGTTGGAGGATGGAAATAATAATGTTGTCTAATCCTACCTTAGTTAATAGTTATAATCCTCTTCCTCCTTTTCCCTCTTTAGCATTCAGTTTAAATAATAAGATTAAGATTAATTGAACAGAAATTGGGATTTTTTTACTTTAGTCAGGAACTTTAGTCTCTAGTCTCACATTTTTTTTATACATCTCTCAATTGTTCCATTGTCAAGGCCATACTAAAATAGTGTAATTAAATTTCATTTCATTTGTGCAGATGAAAAGGACTTTAAGGGCACTTGTACGTGTAAAAGGAGAGGAGGGCATGTGTTAGGCCTCTTAACTGACCCCATGTAATAGCTGGTCTGGGGTCAGTGGTCATCTTTCTAAAAGGGTCACCCATAGTGGTTAAAGTAGTTAAAGAACAAGGGAGCAGGATCATCTGATACTCTCATTAAGATGTTACTACAGGTTGGATTCTCTTTGATGGTCAGTTCCTAAACAACTTCCTTGTTTTCAGATGCTTTGAAAGTTAGAGTGCTGGAAGTGCTGGAACAGGTTTTTAAGTGGCAGCAAGAGGAAGCCTAATTCAGCTCTGCTGGATATGCACTAGTTCACACTACATGCATTTAAAGGAGAAGTCTGGGGTGAATCAATCCATAGCCCTGTTGTTTGAGGTCACTGAGTGCTGTCAGAAGGAAAAAGAATGAACAGATTTGATACAACATAGGCTGAATAGTGAACCTGCAGCTAACACTAACTGAATAGCTGAATAGCGCAGACACACACTTTCAGTCTCATTTTACTATGCCCCATTCAGTTAATCTTAGCTATTGGTTTGCTCTTTGGTCTATGTTGTGACAAATTTACCATATTTCCTCAGTGCCCTCAAACAACAGGGCTATGGTTTGGAGTTATTTGAAAAAAAGATGGGAAGACTAAACCAAAAGCTAAATTAACAGATTATATCAGTGGCTTGTGGTGTTGTGGTGTGGGTCAAGTCAGACCTGAGCCACGTCACGATTGACGTCAAACTGGACTGAAGTACTGCGGACAAAGTCTGTCAGGTGGACAAAGTTCTGCTGACCAACACCATCGGAAGCATCCAGAACATAGATGAGGTCCACAGCCTGGCCCAGACAGCCTGAAAGAGGGAGAGGGAAACAATTACGTCAGGATCAGTCATCATGCACTAGATATGACTCACTACAGAGAGAAAGGAAACACAAAAAAATAATACTTTTTCAGTTATTATGGATAGAGGAGTGTAAGTAACTGCACATAAAGTAAAACATGAGCACTATGTTATATCAACGGTAGCGCTAAATAGAATTGCTAGCTTGCTACTGTTAGCTGCTAAAAGCTCTTCAGAGCAGGCCAGTCTGTTTTCTAAAGATGACCAGTGCCACGAGGCAAGTATTGAAATTAAACTTACTTTGTTCTTCCTCTACAAAAAATAAAGTGGGATAGAGAAGAGTGAAGAGAAGTAGAGAAAGGAGTGAAAACAACAGCAGAGCTGGGCACAGATTGAAGAAGACTTCACAGCTTAACGTTATCTATTCAGAAGACAGATTCATTTATCTCCAGCAGTTAATGAATCCCTCCTCACCCTGGTTGTCCACGCTGCAGATCTTGGCCTGTAGCTCTGGGATCTTCCCTGGCAGCTTGTCGGGCGTCGGGTAGGTGAGCGTGCGCTGGGGGTTGGCCGTGATGTTGTTCATCTGCGCCTTCAGCTCCTCGGGCCCCACGCCCACGAGGAAGACCTCGCGGTCGCGGGCGTATTTGGCCGGCTCCACGATGGCGTCGGCGGATGGCGTGGAGCTCAGGAGGACCACCACGCGCGGCAGGTCGTCGTAGACGTCGGCGAACACCGGCGTGCTTTGGAAGCCGTGCATGGTGACGTGCTTGAGGGCGGCCCCGGTCAGCGCCTGACCGCCCACGGGCTTCATGGCCTCCACGGCGGACAGCAGGCCCTCCAGGCTGCGGTGCTTGCCCACGCGGGCCTCCATACGCACGGTGTCACCATACTGGGCAAGGCCCACCTTGGTGGGGGAGTCCGAGGCCATGGTGGCCTGGAAGAAGCGCTTGAGGAAGGCCTTGTAACGCATGAACCCCTCCAGCGTCAGCGTCGTGGAACCTTCCACCAGGAAGAGAACGTCCACGGAACAGTCCAGATTCAGTGCCGGAGCTGCAGGAGGGTAGAACCGTGAGAAAAATTACAGTAGAGAGTCTTTGAGAGGAACCAAATTAGTACCCACTGAGCCACTAAGAGAACTGTAAATCCCAACCAGAACCAACAGCACGGTTGCACACATTATTATGATATGGGAACTCTGGGAACAAAAATGAAGGACTGTGCTTTCATTGCTAATAATATGACCATGTCTTTTTGACTCTTTTTATATCCCCAACAGTCTAAGACCTAATGATGATACTTCTAATAATCACAACTCAAACAAGATTTGTTAAAGAATGGAGGTCAAAGTTCATATGTGGCTAGAATGAAAGGCGGTTGAAGCAAACACTGCAACTAGAAACATACCAATCTGAGACTGAATGGGATCTTCACGGTCCAGGAAACTTTTAAAATCAGTTAAATTTGTTTTTGTATTTAACAGAACAGGAGGAGCGAGTTAGAAGTGTGTGTGTGTGTGTGTGTGTGTGTGTGTGTGTTTATGTTTGTGTGAGTGGTTAAGCGTGTTGATCCCTAGCTCCTGGGCGTGGGGTCGGCGAGTGAAAACACATTAGCACTACGCTGATGAGCAAACACTTCCACTCACCTGTCAACACCACGCGTCCCATCAGCAAACTGAAACTCACCACAAGTCTACAGTGTTGACAGTGCTGTTTATTTACACAACAGCCACACACTGACAGAGACACAAGTACGGGGAGAATAGACCTGCCACTCTCTATCTCCCTCTCTGTCTCTTTCTCTCTCCGTCTCCGTCTCTTTCTCTTTCTCTCTCTCTCTCTCTCTCTCCCTCTCCCCACCTTTCTCTCATTTACAATAACCTAAATAACCTTTCTCTCCTGTCTCATTTGCCTTTTCTTTTCTCTTTCTTTCCCTCCTGCTTAAAAAAAAGAAGGTTTGGAACTGTGGATGTGCACAGAGGAAGGTACAGTTCTTTTGCTCGACAGGTGAATTAGATGACCTGAGATCACCTCTGGCCAGTGATGTCACTGTGGAATGCGCCCCCCCAACCTCCCCTCGCTGAGTGACATGGCGGGGTCAGGAGTCAGCACATCAGAGAGGAGACTCTTTACATGCTCCGTGTTGAGTTTCGCCGGCGTTCCACAGAGCTCTCGCCTTCCCTTTCTCTCTCTCTGTCACTCGCTCCCTCTCTCTCATTCTTTCGCTCTTTTCTATGGATCTCCTTAATCCTTTTTATTCACTCACACACATATTTGGTTGCTTCCCTCCATTCTTTGGGAGGTCTTCATCACTGTGACTTACAGTTCATCACCCAACCTAACTGCAGTCTACATACAACAGAGCACATTCCATGTCCTTCCGTACAGGACACAGGTCACAGGACCTGTACTAGACTGTAAGTGCATTTAAAGCTAAAAAAATACCCACAACTGACCATGCAGCACAAAAAAACACCTGAACTCATATCTGTAATGTGTCTTTGCTTGTATGTACTGCAAGCATTGGGGTGGGCGAGTTTGAAAACGATTTTCTCAGCCGAGACGGAGACAAATTTAGACATCCTTTTCAACAGCGGCAGACAAAGAGCCTGCAGGGTTTGTGGGGGGAGGGGGGAGGGGGTATTGGAACAGGTTAAGGTGTGCTTCTGTCAACCGTGACCTGGGCCGAAATCCGACCCAAACTGTAACCCGAGGCGGAGCCTGACAAGCGTGGCCTCCGCCGGACAGACGGGAGAGGGGGGCGGTGGGGAGACAGCTGGACGGCTGGGAAACTCACCAGCATCCCTCCCAGGGAAAACAAAACTCCATAAAACTCCAAACACTGACCACAAAAACCCCTGTGACTAACGCCTCTCCTAGCACCCTGGCCAAACACAGAAGATGTGGGAAACGTGGTTGGTAGTGTGTAGTCGTGTACTGTAAGTGTATTTGTGGGTGTGTGGGTGTGTGTGTGTGTGTGTGCATGCAGCATACTGACCGCAGTGAGGGTCACTGCCGTAGCCTGGGGGGCACACACAGCGGTACTTGTCTAGACCCTCGGACACACACGTCCCGCCGTTCTGGCACGGCTGCGAGTCACAGGGATCTAAGTGTGTGTGTGTGTGTGTGTGAGAGAAAAAGGGAGAAAACGTTAGACATGTAGAGACAATATTATATAACCTACAGATATATGTCTAGGTATATGTCTGAACGAAATACAGAGGCACAGTGTTAAATCACCATTAATCTCACTCTCTCTCACTCACACACACACACACACACACACACACACACACACACACACACACACACACACACAATCATTACTTACTCTGACAGATCGTTCGATGGCAGACTGTCGGGTGTCTCTTGTATTTCTTGCTCCACCTGAAACACAGACCGAGACGGAGAGTTTATGAGAGTGGGTTACAGTATACAGTATAGCCGCCATTACAGCAAGCAAGCAAGCAGAAAGCAAGTAGCTATTACAGCTGATGAGAGGCCTCTCAAAGCTGGAAACAGGTTCATTCATACTCCATGGGGGGAAATGACAAATAACAGGGCATGACTACTGCATGTACTACTGCATGTACTACTGCATGTACTACTGTCTGTGCATAAACCACCAGAGAACAAAGCGTGGGACGAGAGCCTGGGAGATGCTAACCCTAGACCCTAGAGGGAACGAAACTCGAGGTCGAGAGTAGAGAGCGTCTCCTGCACAATGGGCCGCGCGATCTCCGAAATCTGTCCACACAAAAGAAAAGGAGCTCAAGTTAGCTGGCTTTCGCTCCGAGCAATTGGCTGTGAGGACAAACGCCACACAGCTAAATGAGTGTCCTGTTTTTTTTTTTCAAGAGCATCAACAAATTGATGATGATGTATGTATGAAAATATATTCATATATATTTAGTTGTGCAAGTAACATTTATTCAAGGCTTTGGAAGCAAGTTATATTGAGATTGGGGGATCTTTACCAAGGAGAAACTGCCACAGATGTGTAGCACCCAACTGGGTGAAGCGCAGTAGCCATTATGTGCTGCATCATTATCTCAGTATCTCAGCCCCTAACTAGCAGGCACATAACGCTACCATCTGCCTGTGTGTGTGTGTGTGTGTGTCTACTTGCTTGTAGCAAGGACAGAGTGAGATGAGACATGGTGAAGATGTGTGTCTGTGTGCGTGCTTGTCTGCCTTTGTTTGTGTGTGTGTGTGTCAGCATGTGTTTGTGCAAGGAGTAAGTTGAGACATGGTGAAGGTGTTTGTTTATGTGTGTGTGTGTGTGTGTGTGTGTGTGTGTGTGTGTACTGACTTGTAGTGCGGACAGAGCGAGGTGTAGGGGGTGGAGGCCTTGGATCCCTTCCAACACATGAAGTTGCCCACCAGCTCTTTGACTGTCTCCAGTGTCCTCCTCTCACAGGCATACGACTCCATGAAACAGCCTGCACGCACACACACACACACACACACACACACACACACACACACAAACACACACACAGAAAAATAAACACAGGGAGAGAAAGATAAAAAGATGGAGGCTAAAAAAAACACATCGTTTACACAGGTCGACGTTTCTGAGATGATGTTTTATCTGTGAGACACTCCTTTCTCTCCTTCCCGTACATATACTGTGTATCATCCACACATATAGCTTGCTTTGGTACATGATATACATTAGCATAAGCATAAGCATAAGCATAAGATATTGTACTCTATATAAGAGTAAAAGTCATATACGGCTCTACCATAAGCAACCCACATAGGTTTATCAGTAAAGGCCTCAATACTGGGTGAACCGCCCACAAGAATAACGTCTAAATGAATTTATATTCATGATGAAAGGTGTTGATGTGGAATCCTCTTGACCAATCTGTTCGTGTGGCCTTTGGGCGATTGCTGTGAGCAGTGAGCAGGTGTTTTTACAGTGAGGTTTACCTGCTGGGATGGCAGTGCAGACGTCAGAGGTGGTCAGAGAGGTGTAGAGGCCGTTGACCGCGTCGTAGAAATGCTCGGCGAAAAACACGTGGCTCTCCGTGGGCGTGCTGGCCAACTCGTGCAGTTCATCCCAGCTGAAAGTGATGAGTAAAAGGCAGAAAGAAAAAAGTGAGCGATAAAGAGAGAAACATGAGAGAGGAAAAGAAGAAGAAGAAGAAAAAAGAAGAAGAGAGGAGGAAGGGTGAGAGAAATTCCACGAATGCTGGAACTGCGCTGAGCCAGAACCTCATGTCACTCAGCTCATTGGAGGGCAGGAAGTCCTCCTGTCAACACCCTCCACAGGGCTTCCCTTCAACAACACTCCTGAGTCAGTGTCAAAATGCATATTATCCGCGGGCAGGGCCCAGACCGCTCAGCATCTGCACCGCTTCAAGCAAGAGCACAAGGAAGGTGACTGGCGGTCGGCCTCACAGAACAGAACAGAACAGAACTCACTGGCCTCTCAGGTCTGTCAAGACAAGGAGCTCATACTGCGGCGTAGTGCTAAACGGAGTGGAATGACAATTAACTGGGTCAACACAGACTGAGAGCGAGAACAAAAAAAGAAAGAAGAGGCAAATTGTTCAAGAGGGTGTTAGTGTGAGAGTGCACTTCTAGAGCGCACAGAGAGAGAGAGAGAGACAGAGAGAGAGAGGGAGAGACAGAGAGCGTGTGAGTGTGTGTGTGAATGTGTGTGTGTGTGTATGTGTGTGAATGAGACAGAGAGAGGGAGAGAGAGAACAGAGAGAGAGAGAGACAGAGAGAGAAAGAGAGCAGTGAGGCTCAAGGGGCAATCCGTTTGGAACATTTGTTTGGGAAAACGGCTCTACAGTGACGAGAGAGTGACAGAGATAAAAGCACGGAGTGAGAGAAAGAGACGGAGAGAGAGAAAGAGCGAAGGAGAGAGAGAGAGAGACAGGAGAGAGAAGGAGAGAGAATGGCAGAAGGGGTGAAACTCAAGGGCCCATCAGTCTGGAAGGACGTTAGTTAGTTAGTTAGTGAGAGAGAGAGAGCGAGAGATAGAGAGACAGAGAGAGAGAGAGAGAGAGTGCTCTCCTCCACTGGAGAGAGAGACAGAGACACGAGCAGATGGCAGAGAGGCAGGGAGGACACTAATGTAGCCATCACTCTTCCACGCTATCAGCCGGCACATCGTTACAGTTACCATAAAGTGCCCACTTTCACGTCTCCTCCAAAGAATTACGAGGAAGCGCGGAAGGTCGAGGACTCGGTGAGAGCTCCGTAAGAGCTTAAGGGTCCTTGGAGTTCCCATGATGCAATGGCGGTGGAGGGTAATCCAGACTGATCCCGCGTGACCGCCAGTGGTGGACACTTCCAGCTCCGACACTCGCCAAGCGCATATACAACTCAGCAGCGTTAAATCATTCCTTCATTCACAGACACACTCACACACATATATATTCCCAAGGGGGTGCTGGTGCACGTGGTGCTTGACCTACATAAATGGACGTCCGTGGTGAAATCCAAACAGATGCAAGCAAACAGATGTGCAAAGACAGACTCTCTCTCTCTCATACACACACACACACACACACACACACACACAATCGCAGCAATTCTTTCCAATAGAACGTATGCACGCGCAAACAAAGACAGGCTTCACTCAGACTGATGTTAACAGATGTGCAGGCATCCAAGCACTGAAACACACACACACACACACACATACACACACACACACACACACACACACAAGCAGATCATATGCACCATCAGGAAATGCAGCATAAATAATCCCTTACATCCCCCCAAAATTCAGAGTGCACCTGCTGTGAGGCGAGCAGCCAAGCACCCAGCCCCGGCACGACTCGAAAGCCCCCCCGAGCTCCACCACAGGTCCATCACAGCCCCCACACCGTTCCATCACCGCTCAGCCCTGAGAGCCACCGCCTGTCTGCACCACCTCCACAGCCAACTTTCCAGCGAAGCATCTGTCTCCGCAGGGCCATCACTGTCAGCGGCGACTTCTTCCCGGTCCATCGCACCTGTCTGTTTTTGTCCAACACCCCCCCTTGTCTCCACACACACACACACACTCACTCACACACACACAAACACACTCACTCACTCACTCACTCACTCATACACACACACCTCCCCAAAGTCCCTGTGCTACAGGCAGATAGACCTACTGATTGAGAGCCTAAAGGCCCTAGCACACCTGCTCATCCACACGCACACACACACACACACACACACACACTTCTTATCCCACAAACCCCTGACACTTTAAAAGGCTCCATGTATCTGTCATCACTGCGCAGGACAGCCTGCAATCAGCCCAGCTGCAATCAGTTAGGGGGAAACATACAAAACACTGTTTACAGTGAGCAAGGGGACACTCACTCAGGGGAGAGGCCCTGTCCTGGCCAGTGGCACTGTCCACTATGCAAAACTCACTTGCAAAGCCATGCTATGCTATGCAAAGCACCTCTGCTGTTTAGGACATACACATACACATACACACACACACACACACACACACACACACACACACACACACACATACACACACACTGGCATGTGCATGACCATGACGCGTGCAGTCACCTCACACACTTCAGCATATACTGTATGTGGTGGAAACGAACATCACCTTTCAATTCTACATTACAATGCGATACGATGCGATGCGATGCGATGCGATGCGATACTTTTATAGTCAGTCGGGAGCTAAATTGTTTTTGCATCCCTGACTTA
>JASCQY010000089.1:6203897-6214850 GCA_030264315.1 Sardinella tawilis | reverse complement strand
GGCAAATCAGGAATTGGTGAAGTTTCAAAAGAAAAAAATAAACAAGGGAAAGAAAACTTATTATTTACACCGTTACATTTTCAAAACCAACATAGCTGGCAGGCAGCTGATATATGACTTCCTATTGCTGTTTCACCAGCAGAAGCACACGCCAATATAACATGGATTTCAATATGTCAGCTGCCATACTATTAACTTCTACTTTCCTTCTTGTCTACTATGTCATCTTGTGTAGCTGGGGGCTTGGCTTGACATGGCTTGGAACCCCACCACTGCCAACTTTCGTTCTGTAGGCTAGTCTAAATCTCAGCAATCCACTGGCCTGGCATGTTCCAAGGACCCTGTCCAGTAAGCCTACTAGATTCTTCTGGAATCTCTCAGGCCTCCCCCTCTTGTTGACCCGTTTTGTCGCCACCGGCCCTTTGTTGTGAAGCCCGACGCGGGTCTTTTTATAGCCTCTAAATCCATGTGCAAATGATACGGATCTAGTGTGACAGATAAAGCGCATTAAGAAGCACATTTGACACATAAACAGGTACCCCCGGCTGGATTAACCTTTCGTGCCTTAAAAGTTTCTTCCTCCCTCCCCGCTGGCTTCTCTCTGACCCGTCTCCGATGGTTGCCTTCACCTTTGCACTGAGCGTTCCTGGCTAGCGTGGTGAGCTGATCTCTCTTTAAATTCTGCTCGCTTCCGTGACATTTCCTCCATCGCATGCCGTGCCCTCCGTGGCTCGCCAGGTTAGAGGCAGCTGCGTACATTCTGACGTTGGGGTTTGGGGTGGGGTGGGGTGGGGTGGGGTGGGGAGGGAGGGGGGTTCATGCCGTGGCGTAGGCTAAGCACAGCCGACAAGTCTATTTTTATGCCTGCGCTGTCGATAATACGCTCTGAAACTCACATCAGCTAGCAGGACCGGTGCTGAATTCATATGCTACCCGCTGGTTACACCTCTAACAAGAAATGATGCCAATTGGATCCCCCGGTCTCTCTGTCTCTCTTTCTCTCTACTCCCTCCCCTCATTCCCACTCCTTTAAGATCCATAACACACACAAAGCACCTCTTACCTCAGCCCAGCAATTACTCTCCAACTCTAACAATGACACGCTCTCTCTCTCTCTTTCTCTCTCTCTTTCTCGCTCCCTCTGTCTCCATCTCTCTCATAGGACACCTCAGGGACGCTATCTAATTATGTTTGAACACTGACCTGAGGTGGCTCGCTCATTGCTTTCGAGTGGTGTGTTCAAAGCATTGGTGCAAAGCATATCGCTGACAGAAAGATTAATTAATTTGGCATTAGGAAGATACGGCATGACAGGGCCAAGCAGCAAATCGACGAGTGACTAATTATATGGGAGGAAAAGTGCAACGCAGCTTTGTACACCTGTTCAGAAAAAGGCATGGAAGTGCCATCAAAACTGGCTCAATTACCCTTACGGTAGCATTTCTAACGACTTCAGTCAACCTGGAATTAAGTGGTCTGTTGACAACAGTATTAAGTAATGACAGTATTCTAGTGCTGAATGTCTGAGAAACAATCAAGTCTGGCCTGGGGGGTCATGGTGTCCTTCCAGAGGTTTCTCATTCTTTTCCATTTATACAAACGTGTGTATGCAGGTGGAGGCTGAGCTGAGCTTTGTGGGTAAAATGGGAATTCCTAGACAAACAGGCACATGGGAAGAAACCGAGCACAAGTAGTCTGTTCATGAACCTCTGTCAGACCTCTCTTCCTGTCTGACCCCAGTGACAACCTCCCCACACGGCCTTCATCAACATGCCAACACAAAGGAAAAACATTCAGAACTTTATCTCATTGTAAAGTGTTAATAGCAACTCTGGGCTGACATCAAAATGTGTTGGGAGATTGGTAGTGTTCCAGACTCATGAGAGCAAGGCATGTGTGTGTGTGTGTGTGTGTGTGTGTGTGTGTGTGTGTGTGTGTGTGTGTGTGTGTGTGTGTGTGTCATGGGGGAAGGGGGAAGCATTTGAAGACGTAAAATGGAGTGTGCTATTTCAGGCCTCATTGCCCTTTTGAACTTGTCTGCAGTGTAGACTGCTATTTTTACACACTTCGAGCGCTATCAATGGAAAAGGGGGCGATAGCGTTTCTTATTTAGGTTGGGGGGAGTGTTATTTTGATCTTGTGTGAGCTTTTGTTTGATGGGTGCCTGGCTGTGGAACACTTAAGAACAGGAAGAACAAACACAAGCAGTGGAGAGATCAAAGTGGATGGGGGAATGGGCTCCTGAACTTATGACCCCTGACAGAGGCATCTCAATTGACCCATTATTAACATTTTAATTATTACATGTACTATTGTAAAGGCCTTAGTATAAACCTCTCTCTTTCTATTAGTCTCTTTCTAAGTCCCCTAATAATTTCCCTCTGTTAATTAGATTTCTTGTCATTTTATGCTTGATGTTAATTTTAGTTTCATTTATCCACTCTCTATTTTTTTTTCATTTTCCACTTAAAGGGAAAGAACCAACTAGGATAACACCACTAGGCCTATAACGAGCCCTCCCATTCATTATCGCCAGCACCACTAAAGATGCGGGCCAAGGTATCCCAATGAATATACATGAACGTGGCATGGACACAGGGACCCGTTGTTTTCCCCGATTTTAAGTCAAATGCATGTGTAGTCGCCAGTAATAATCTTTAAACAAGGTTCATAAGCCTGGAGCGGGGATCCAGATTCTGTACAGCTGCCATCTGTCATGCCTTAAAATGAGAGCGACGTACCTCTAGGGAGAGTGCGCGGACACCAACCGCTAATGCATTTTAAAGTGTCCAAGCGACGCATCTGATAATAGGCTCACCCTGATATGAACTATTTCTCCTGAAGTGGTCCTGCTGTGAGGCCACAAACCAGGTGCTGTTAGCGTGTGTTCACACGTGAGTTGTTGTTGGAAGATGATGTGCCGGGTGGTCTTGTTAAACTTTACATGATCAAGAGGTGGATGTAGTACCTAGGTCTCAGATGATGTGACGCATGATGTTCTTTCACGTTGTTTTCTGAAAAAAAAATATCCTGCCTGTTGTGCAGACTAAACAAATGAAAAAACATATAAGAACACGTGTGTGTGTGTGTGTGTGTGTGTGTGTGTGTGTGTGTGTGTGTGTGTGTGTGTGTGTGTGCGCGCACGCGTGCGTGCATGTATGGATGGGATGTCTTATAGGCCTACTTATACTAGATTTAGCTGATTAGATCAAATCTGTTGGTTAGCAATACGTACTTATATCAGGATATGTATAGGCTGTCCTACAGTAATTGTCCCTGAGGTCACAGCTAGCTAAAATGCCGAATTGATGACCTCGAACAGGTTGTGAAGTCACACTATCTTTGATCTAGTAGAGATATTAGGGAATTATTTCTCTGTGTCAAAGATTTGACTGTCACAACCGTTTTAGAAATATTTCTTTTTGTTGGTAGGGCAAAGCATACTGTATTCAGACTGCTGACAACAGCTTCTCGGCTGAACTGTTTGGGGCGGAGGGATCACATTCCAGCAATTCATTCCAAATCTATCTGTGGATAATCCATCTCTTTTTGTGTCCATGAGTCTAATGCGGAAGCGCGTGCGTGAATGGGTAGGGTTGGTAAACATCCCTGAGTTGAGGAATAAGAAGACTGAGTGCATCCTGACTTTTTACCTCAAAGTTAGGCTAATGTATGTCATCCTCTATCCCATCATGCAAGGAGGCAACCTCATGATGACGTCCAAGCGGATTCAACATGTGTTAGTTAAAACCATGGATGTCAACCATGATAGCGTTTTGATCATCAATCATCTGTCATGTCTATTTTGCTGTTCGTTGAAGTGATACAGACCTATCACAAATTGTGTATGAAATGGGCATCGGTTCACTCTGAGACCAGAATGAAAGGAGGGAAAGAAGGAAACGGAAGCAACATAACCCACCTTGCTTGAGTTTAGCTACATCTACCTTGATGTAGGCCTACCATTAAATAATCAATTAAATACAATGCTCACATGCAATTCACCATCTTGTTAAAAGAGATCAAGAGTTAGGGTGAAAATCTTTAACCTGAAGACCTATTCGAAATGGGTCTACAGGGTACTTTCTCGTTTGTAGGCTATGCGTCACCAAATGAAAAACCAAATGAAATGGTTATGCAACATAGAGTGAGTAAACAAAAGATACTCATACATCGTTTTGTTCAACAACATTACTTCATGTAGCCCCATCATCATGCCTGAAGGGTCTGGTCAAGCTATAGCATCATAACACAGTTGATTTTGTTTGGCAAAATAAATAAATCATAAAAAATAAACACAATCAACTTGATTACTGTTATTGTAACCGTTTCAATGCCCTCTTGCAGTACAATGCAACTCATTAAAACGGTGGGTTCACAATGACACTTTATTGCACACTCGTCCAGACGGCGACCTTGATACAATGATTCACAAGGCATGAGTACACAGAATTCCTACCGGCCGAGAGAGACATGGGCGAGGGAAAAACACAAAAGCTTTTGGGGGAACAAATAGGTTTTAAACGGCATCTATTGTGCATTTAGCTGCTCAGAAAATACATTTCATAATAAGTGACAGTAATCAACTGATATACCAGACAATAAATAGCATGAAAATAAATGACATTCCACATTTTAAACTTCTTAAGATGTCCGTCATTTCCTCAACTGTGGCGTTCCAGCTCTTACAGTGTCAGTCTCGTTACGGATTGTATTGTGTAGCAAATAAATACTGTACAAACTAATTGTTTAATATAAACAATTCTTTTTCGTACAATTTGCACATAAGGAATGAGGTAAAACAACAATTGTACATTCATTGATATATATATTTACAGGCGTAGAACTCCAACGAGTCTTGTAAATCGTGGGCTAACCGCGCAGCTCCACGCCACAGTAAATCCACATTTTCAGCAAGATTATATTTTCTCTGTTTTGTACATAGGCAATGTGTAAAATAATCTGCTAGTTGAACCTTAGACGATGTAGTCCTTTCGTAGGCATTGAGTTTTTTGTCCAAGGGAAAAGGTGTGCATGTGAGCTACTGCAGGTGCCAACGTGATTAGTGCGTGAGTAAATTGTGCCAATTTACGCGTACATTTGCGCAGCAAAGCATCATTTCACTTGAGCGTCTACAGCTGTGACTCGGAATGTGAATGAGAGAGTTTACCGTTCCTTTCCAAACTGCAGTCACTGCTGCCGTTGCAGTCCGACCATGTTCCGACCATGGTCGGGTCCAGAGAATTCATCAATCCTCCAGAGCAGCGCGAAAGGTCGCAGGAGCTCACATGCAATCTGCGGTCTGCCTGCCTAGGGCAGCACAGTAGTCTTTTGAAAGCTTTCCTGAAGTCTGGACTCCGGCAGTAAATGATCGGGTTAAAAGCGGAGTTCACGTAGCCCAGCCAGTTCAGGAACACGAAAAGGTCCTTATCAACCAACTCGCCGCAGAACACCCGCACGACATTTACAATAAAGAACGGGAGCCAACAGAGCGTGAATGTACCCATAATGATGCCAAGTGTTTTCAGTGCCTTCTGCTCTTTCATCGCAAGAATCTTGGGGGGTCTCTTCCTATTTGGTTTGCACTTGGAGAGACTGTGGTTGTTGTAAAACCTCCCTTCACACTTGTCAATTTTTTGCAGTTGCAGCTTAGCTTCGCGGTACACTCTGGCATAAACAAAGATCATGACTACAAGGGGAATGTAAAACGATATGATCGAAGAGGCGATTGCATATGCCCGGTTCGTGATAAAATCACAGCACTCTGGATTGTCATAGCACGCGGTCTTCTCGTTGTCCCGCGACCAGTGCATTAATATGGGAGGGAAAGAGACCAAAGCCGAGATTGCCCACACACCACAGACAACCACCTTTGCCCTGGCTTTTGTGAGCAGGCTCTGATACCGAAAAGGAGAGGTGATGGCAATATACCTGTCAATGGCGATCACGCAAAGAGTTTCAATGCTGGCAGTGACACAAAGGACATCAACCGAAATCCAGAATTCACAGAAGAAAGATCCATAGAGCCACACACCCCTGACTTCGAGCGCGGCGCCAAAAGGTACCACAAGCATCCCCATTATAAGGTCCGCGCAAGCTAGGGACACAATAAACACATTGGTCAGTGTTTGAAGTCTCTGGTTTTTGGCTATGGCCACGATGACCAAAATATTGCCAAAAACAATCATCAGCACAATGATACCCATGACCATTCCCATCCCAATCATCCATTGTTCCGACAAAGCCGTGTCCCGTGAATTAAGGTCCAGTGTCCCGTGGTTCGAGTCATTGCCGTAGGCCACAGACGGTGATCCATCCCCCATGATGAGCTCCGCTCTTCAGTGCAAGTAGTCGAGTTCATTCAGGCTGCACTCGGAACTTCGCCTCGTCTTTGGTGCGCTCCGGCGCTGCTGCGCGTCCATTCAGCGTCTGTTCCATCTGGCGAATAGCTCAGTGGGCGTAAAGCGCCTTGGATGGGAACTGAGCAGTGACATCACGGCCGTTATCGTCCAATTGGGCGGCCTCTGTCAAGTGCGAGCCCTCGGATGGCTCGTGTTTACTTTCAGAGGCTTGAGCTAACCCCCGTCCGTTAGGAGATCTTTGCGGTACACCTTTACGCATCGCTTAATTTTACAACATTCCATCATTATAATGAATCGCTTAAAAGATTCAAAGACTACCCGTGACCTGTCTGTCTATGATGTATCAACATACAGTACATTTTGAGCCACACTTGCCTGCCTATTTTTTAAGCCTAATTTGACTATCATGGTCATGCATTTGCATAAGGGATATCCTTAGAATCTGTTACATATTTTTTTATTTTGATATCATTTTCATGAGTTTGCATAAGGGATATCCCATTTTCTAACAACGGAAAAGTACAAAATTTAAAAGACCCTTAAACACATTCTCAAAGAATTAGTATGAGCTTCTCCTATTAGTCTGCTGCAACAGAGAGTTTCATTTTTCTTTGATACCGCCTCAAAGCTTTTCGCTTTGATAACAATCTGTCTGGGTAATTGCGCAAAGAACCCCATGTCACCATCCACACAATGTGATGTGCCATCAGGCAAAATAAAAGAAAAAAGGAACTTCACAAAAGTTTGAATGAGAGAGAACAAATCATTCATAACTCTATCCAGAACTTGTTGCCAGGGGGGATCCAAATATGTCTCTCATCTGAGACATTACATAAGTTGAATCCCAAATAGGCTACGGAGTGTTTATTGTCCATCTTGTGTAACCGTCGGCTTCTTCCCCCAAAAAATGAGTTGTTTTTTTAAATGGCTGCACGTCAAAATTTAAATATGCATAAATATGGAGTTACATCCTGAATCAATTTAAATACTTCAAGTAATCATTTGGCATTCATTTTGGAAGCTGTATGAATATATTTTTGATGCTTTGGACATACAGTATATGCTTCATCTTAGCAAGGAAGATGTCACTAGGCTCGATTTAACTTGTCGTAGACTGGAAGCCGTGCAGCTGCTGCTGCGCCAGTGTTTGGGCGCCAACACGGGCCACCGGGTCCCCAACAACAGCACGGAGCAATTTCCTCCTCCTCATCCTGGGTCTCGCTTCTGACACTGCACAGCCCCGGCCCGATCTCACAATGCTCAATTCAGCACGGCGCGGCTTCCACCCAGCTTAAGCACTTTCCCCAGATAAATCACTGTGCAACCTGGCCTATAAAAAGAGCTAGCGGCGCGCTACTTGTTCTCCTTATGAAACTGTAAACAGTCCAGTGGGATATGTTTTCTTTCTAGCGAGAGGAAACTGTTAGGGGAGATAAGATCATAATTACACGTCCTTATAGCAGGGGGGCACCACAAGACAGAACAGCCATTGGTGCTGAGTTGCCTGTGGATGAGGTCTCTCTCCCTCCCTCCCTCTCTCTCTCTCTTTCTCTCTCTTCTGCATTCTTGCAGTGTAACAAAGATAGCCTGACTCAGGGGAATGCAATCCATTCTGTCTAGCCATACTGTGATGTTATATGCTACAGAGCAATGTGCGAAATGTACTGTTTCGTAGATGGTGTGGATAGAGAGATGGGGGAAGGCAGATAGGGAGAGAGAGAGAGAGAGAGGGAGCATAAGAGAGAGAGAGAGAGAAAGAGGGAGAGGTGGGAGGGAGGAAAGGGAAACACGGAACTTGGGGAAACACGAACAATTTAAAGGATCTTACTTCATTACTAATGAGGACCATTTGCACAGGGGTCTCCTGTCCACCCGCCATTGTTCCTTTCCCATCTGATAAACAGGCCTGAGACTGTCGGCAGCCCAGCGGTCTCACTGTTTCGTAAGGACTCCGAGGAGGAGGAAGTTCCTCGCCAAGCCTATGTTGCCAAAGCCACTCTCTGTCTTCTGCAGGATACTTTACGTAATGCTGTTTTCTGCACCGACCTCTCCACCCCAACCCTCCACCCTGTCCAGAGGGGCACTTTGTTGGGTGAAACGCCTCGCTCGCCAGTCAGAGGTGTTGCCTGAAAGCTGTCACCCAGCTGGGGTAAGGAGCTGGAGGTGGTGGTGGTGGGGGAGAAGGAGGAGGAGGTGGGAGGGTGGAGTTGGTGGAGGAGGAAGAGTAGGTGGAGGAGGAGGAGGAGGGCCAAAATGTTTCGGAGGCCTCAGTTGCCCTTTAAGGCGAGAAACTCCAGACCAAAGTGTTCTTGGAGGCCCCGACTCAGTTTGTGCTGGCAGACGACCTAAGACAAGACGGTCGGTCGGTCACTCTCCATCTCTGCTGACACGAGAGACGACTAAAGGGAGGGATCTAGTTTGCCCAGGAGGCTGGCGGTGATTGGCAGTAGCCGCGTTGGTGGTGGTGGTGAGTGTGAGTGTGCGTGTGTGTGTGTGTGTGTGTGAGAGAGAGAGAGAGAGAGAGAGTGTGGGGTGAGGGGCGGGATGTGGAGGAGGATGGAGAAGGATCACATGGCGAGCCGCAGAAAAGGTTTCGGGTTTGACCCCGTGCCCGCTGTTGACACTGGCACGGGGCGCCATGGCACAGACGGGGGTACTTCATCATCCCAAAGTGACAGCTTCCTGCTTGGATATGGTATTTTGATATTCTGAGAACGGGGAGGGGGGGGGGGGGGGAGTGAGAGAAAGAGATGAGAGACAAAGAGAGAGAATGAAGAATTAGATGTGCTGGAAGGGTGTCGTTATGACAGATGGAGTGGCTCCCATGCAAAAGTGTCTGTTTTCATTCCCATTTTTTTTCCGTCTAATTTTCTCTCCCTCCATCCCTCCCTTCCTCCCTTCCTCCCTCCTCTCTCTTTATTTATTTATTTCTCTCCTTCTCTCTCTCTGCCTCCCCCGCTTCCTTCTTCTTTCCCTGATTGCTTTCTCTCCATCATTCTTCGAAGTCTATCCTCAGAATTAAAACTCCACCACTGAAGGCCACCTTAGGGACTTGCCTCTCTGCACCTGCGAGGGGAAAACGGGGTGTGTGTGTGGGGGGGGGGGGGGGGGGGGGGGTGGAGTTGACTCTCTTTCATGCCTAATGCGCTAGCGCGGGTTGGACTACAGCATTCGGGGCAGAGCAGCAAACCTTTGTTCTTCAAACATATGTTTCCCATGGAACGGACGACCGCGTTCCCAAAAAAAACACCGCGCAGTGCACGCTCTCCCAGCAATGCTTGGCTGGCACGTCGTTTGGAAACGCATGGCCTCTGTACGGCTCGACTCGACTCAACACAACACAAACATTCTCTGTGTCTGGATGCCTATCAGTGCGTCAGCTCAGCTCAGCTCACTGGCCTGAAATACAATTATCTTTTGGCCGCAGCTGTGTGCTCGCGCATAGATACGGATGACCTACCACCAGAGCGGACATTACTCCATCTGGGCCATGCTGTTCTTCCCCCTATATGCAAACCCAATCACCCGGCTTAGCCTCATACCAAGTTTTTTTTCTTTCTTTCTCTCTCTCTCTTTCGCTCTCTCTCTCTCATGTTATGCTCATGCTATTGATTGCTGCTACTAAATCAAAGTGGCAGAGGGGAGCGGGAGCAGCTTTAACGGTGTGGCGCTTGGAGGTCTGGAGATCCAGATCGTTAACCTCTCATCAGCTTAGATCACGTCCGGTTGCACACGAGAGACCAGTGGGTGAGAGCCCTCCTGTGATCTCCGGCAGGGCTTTTTTATTCTGCAGGGGAACACGACAAGAGAGCCCCCCCCCCCCCCTCCAACCCCCCAAAAAAGGAATTGCTGCAGAGTTGTATGTGAGAGAGAAAGAGAGAGAAAGAGAAAGAGAAAGAGCAACAGGATTCACACAGAGAGGAAGAAAGAGAGAGAAGAGAGAAAGAAAGAAATAGAGAGAGAGAGAGAGAGAGAGAGAGATTGAGAGTATACATGTGGTTATTGCCTGAATGAAAAGTAGTGTTTTGATTTTCTCCTTCAGTGACCGTCTAAGTTGGTCTTATCTCCCTCTGCTTCATTATTTCCTCTAGAGCACTTTGAAATGTACCTGCATTTCAATACCGACAACAGGTATCCCCCACACTCTCTTCACCTCTCTCTCTCTCTCTCCCTCTCTCCCCCTTTCTCTCCCTCTCTCTCGCCACCTTTCTCCCTCTCTCATTTTCCTTTCAAATGAAGACCATCTTATGCACTCCATATAATTGAATAAATGATGAGGTTTGCTGGAGAGGCTGGAAAGGGATGAACCTATAGGCCTATATTGTGAGACAGGCGAAACAGCATTGAATTTTAAAAGGGCATTGCGTTTTAGAGACATGCTTAACAGTAAAGTGAAGGGTGAGGTGTGGTGGAATTCCACTATAGGCAAACTGGCAAAGTTCCAAATCTGTTTTATCTCATGCCCTTGAAATGGGTGTCTCAACATGACAACAACCCCAAACACACCAGTAAGCGACCAGCTTCTTGGTTCCAGACCAACAAAATTAAAGTCATGGAGTGGCCAGCCCAATCCCCAGACCTTAATCCGATA
>JASCQY010000089.1:6170970-6187059 GCA_030264315.1 Sardinella tawilis | reverse complement strand
TGAGAGAGAGAGAGAGAGAGAGAGAGAGAGAGAGAAGACCTGGGCTGGCAAAACCAGAGAGCAGAGATAAGAAAAAAAGAACAGACTGGCAGAAGGAGAGAGAAAGTGTGTGTGTGTGTGTGTGTGTGTGTGTGTGTGTGTGTGTGAGAGAGAGAGAGAGGGAGGGAGGGAGGGAGAGAGAGAGAGAGAGCACACGGAACTAAGGATGTGAGGAGGACAAATTCACAGCTGTTAAATACAGCACCTAAATACCTTTGTGTCAGACTATCCCAAAGACTAAGCGCTAGGACAGAAAAAGCACAGTCCCCTTTTTGGACAGGAGGAAACGGTGGGATAGTAAAATACTACTGACCATTTGGATGCTAAGGGCATAGCATTGCACTGTGCATAGCCAAGCCCTATGCAGGAGCATGGCCAATTAGTGTTTCAAAAACCAAGAGTGCTACCCTATACTGAATACACAGGAAGCCAGTGAAAGTCTCTTAATCAGTGTTGTGCTCAATCTAGACTCGTTCTAATAATGAATGAATTAAGAAATAAAATAAATTAACAAATTAATTAACTGACCTTAGGAATTGTTAACAAATCACTCCCAGATGATCTTAAATTCTGTACAGGTGTATAAGGTACTTACAGATCCAATGTAGCTGGGAGAGAGGCCGTGTAGTGTTTTAAAAGTAATCAGAAGATTCTTGAAATCAATCCTAAAGCTTATATTACTGAGAGCCAGTGCAGTGCCGCTAAAGCAGGAGTGAGGTGATCACCGTTCTTTGTGTTAATAGGAGATATTTCTGAGGTGACGGAAACAAGACTGTACGAGCTTTGTGATGTGACGCTCAAAGCTTTTAACTTACTGTTATATAAGAGATTCTTTGCAACAGGTTTCATACAGGCTAAAAATAGAAAGGGACCCAAAGATGGTACAATTTGAAAATGAAAAGTGTAGCCTATGGCCCTGAATGATTAGCAGAACCGTAACACTATAACAAGCACCATCAGCAATAGCTCACATTACAAACTATAGCAACCAATACAATTCTGCCATGTTGTATGAAACACCATGCTGCTGAATGGCATTTTTGAATACATTTATGCAGCATCTTTTGCCCCCATCCTATAGAGCACACACAAACATGCTGCCTGTGGCCACATTCTATAGCTCGCGCAGAGAGGAGGTTAGCCTGTGAACCAGGCCCACATCAACGTCAGTGGGTCTGACAACAACTGACTGACTTATCTTATGCTGGTTATACCCCTGCAATGTGAAGTTAAATTGAAGCATAAGTGTTGAGCTACAGAAGCAACAGTATATGGTATTTTATGGAACCGACTGATACGCCCCCTACATTCCTATAGCATGAATCTGTTATTTAGTTTTGTTTTTTTTTTCCAAAAGTTGCTCATCATGCAGCAAAGCTTCACAAATTGAACTCTGCATTTCACCTCAGCCAATCAGTGCGCTTTCTCTCTCTCTCTGAGGCAGGAGACAGAGAGAAAAGCTCAGCTCAGCTGACAGTGTAGTCAAACAAGAGGTAGCCTCAACAATTGAGACAGATTTGGAAAGGCACTGTAATAACTGTTATACAAGATTTTGGTGACATAAGATTTTTAACATAAACAAAGCATTTTATGCTACAGTACCTAAAACACGACACATGCTGCCATCATCTGGTTGTCAGACATCCCAAGTCCTGGAAGCTCTGAAAGCCTACCATATTTAGTCTATATAGTAATTCCCACATGATCGAAAGTAGGCCTAATGAAATCATGCAAAATCTCATTTCTTTGCCTTGGGAGAATAACCGTAGTTAAAGCAACTGACAGACACAGTGGGTGAGTGTGTGACATTGAGATCAGGAGATCAGGAGAGTGTGATCGAATGAGCATTTTCGGTGAATTGGTAATGATGGCCCTGCAAAGCAGACTCACATTAACAATGTAGGCCTAGTATCTAACATTATGTGGATAAGCACTAGGACAGGCAACCAATAGGACCTTCGAACGCTCCTATTAAACTGTTTGTGATTACATGCATTGTTAACCTGGGCTCGCCCATACTTCCTATGACGCTGCACAACATTTCACGTACAAGTCAGTCTGGCCAAGCAGCCTATTTACTGCATTTCCTGTCCCAGAATTTCAGGCACCAATGAGAAGCAAGCTTTACTCCCAGGTGAAGGAAGCAGGCTCAACAACTTTACATTAGATTCCGTCTCTCAGAAGTCGGATAGTATGTGAGGTTGGCCAGACTAAGCTCATATGAGCTTTTGTCGCGATAGCCAGACTAATGCATTGTAGGAAAGGAAGGGACACTGAAGGGAGTTGAATAAGCCTATAACACAACAGTCGAATACCATAGTATAATCTTACCTTTAACCGAGTGCTGCTGTTCCAGTTTATGAAGATCAGGTAGGATGTGCATACAGTTGATGCAACAGTAGGTGAAGAAGTCGAGCACCACAACTTTCCCAGCAAGGTCTTTCGCTAAGGACAGTGGTCCCTCCGTGTTCAGCCATTCTAAACCTAAAGCAGGACATTGACGGCACTCACTATTATGCTTAAACACAGTGTCTATCGCATCTAAAAGAAATAAAGCAAACATTTACCAAATAAATAGGACAATTCCAGATTTAGACCGGAAGTCAATGTTGTCCAAATAAGGTTATAGGACTGCGATTTCCTGTTCAAGTGTGCTTGTCAGAGTATACCGGTACTTGGGAGTTGTAAAAAACAAACATTATCGCAGTTCATTTAAAGAGGGGGAAATACTAACTTGTAGCCGAATGATGTTTTTGTTTTTTTGATCCACCAAATGTGTATTGAACAAACTGACAACTCTAGCCTACACCATAGGTATGAATAAGCGAGTCCAAGAAAAGTTTGCAGCACTCACCCTGTTCGAAATCGGGGATTTTGAAGTCTTCTTTATCATCCAACTTTTTCAAATATTGATATACAAGGCTTTCCCTCTCTTCCTCTGTGGTTGCATCTTCTAGGGCGTTGTCCAACTGGCTTTGAATTGGAAATAAAGCCGTGAGACTGCTGTACGACGCCATATTTTCAACAACACAGCACTGTGGGTAAAATCAACATCTATTCTCGTCTTGCACTTTCATCACTGATGAAACGTCCGATAAAAAAATAAATATTATCATCACAGAATATTATCATCACACACAACACAGAATAAAACATTTAACTGAATCACATAAACAATGTAGTCAATCTATTTATAAAGGCTTAAAATATTTACGGGGAGAAAATGCAGTGTGTGGAAAAGGCTGATGCAAATCTTTCCATGTAGCATTTCGTAATGCTTTGGCGGTAATCACAACATTAGCCTACACAAGGATCTTAGCTGAACCTGTGCTTTTACAGTATTAGAGGTATGGTTTTCTTTGCTTATCAAAATATATGCTGCGGCAGAACATCGTAACATCGGACAATGTTGATGGTGCTAGTTGTGTCAGATTTGATAACATAGAATGCGATCAATGAGCGACCACAGTGATGTTGCGAAACGAGCCTCATCTTCAAAACATAATTTTGTTTGTAAAGGCTTAACGCCTCTACGATTCATACCAAATGTCTCAAAGCGGTTCTGAGAGTGACATATGGGATTATAAATCTCTGAGGAAAACAAAACGACATGATGGCAGTAAAAATACAAAGTGCACTAACGTTAGTCAGGGAAAGGGAAAAAGAAAACACGAGTCAGAATCAGAGTCCAACAAAAACAAGCGAGCCTCCACAACGAAGGCTGGCTGTGTTGTCAAAAAACGAACAAGTGCAAAAACCCAGTCTGGAAATGACTCGACTCAAATGAAAGAAGTGAATGGGGGACCATGCAGCCAACCACCACCATCGGACAAAACATGCGAAGGCAAGCCCGTCACTGTGAACGAAACCCAAAAATCCCCCTCATCAAAAGGACACTGTCCAATCTGTCAGATGCCATTTTCTATATTAGTGGTGCAGTCTCAACGATGGCATATCGCAGAATGCCTAGAAACCCCTGGAAATGACAGCAAAGGTAAGTCAGGCCATATTGGTTGTGGTTTAATATTTGTCTTAGCTTAACTTTTATTTACATTTCAAGAAATAGGCTAAATCACTGAACAGTTTTGAAACTGAACATGTATTGTGCCCACAGAGTGCCCGGACGGTGTTCTGTGTTCCTCCACCATTCCCAGCCATTACAAGAAGTACAACCATTTTTTGCTAGCTCACAGTAGATCTGTCAGTGACGACAGTCAGTTTGTTTTCTCACAAGAGACGTGTGCTGATCATACAACTACCTCCTCTCCCTGTGTAAATAATAATAATAATAATAGTAGAGATATACACAGTGCCACTTTGGACAGTATTGGGGACAGCAAAGTTGGTCCATCCTCATTCTTTAACGCAAGTGCCTCTTCCAACCGTTTGCTTGCTGGGCCTGACCAGCCCTCTTCTCAGTCTCAGTCTAACGCCCTGCTCCTCTTGCGATCCCCAGCTCTTGAGGACATCAAAAAGAAAAAAGGCTGGTCTCCCTCCGGAAAGGGGCCAAAGCCTTTGACCAAAGAAAAAGTTTCACCTCATGTGAGACTGGACCCCGAGAGTGATAAACCTGTTTGTGATAAACCAGTAAAAATGGATCTTAAGTCAGATGTGACTAACGTTAGCTCAGCTCCTCCACTTGGCCCGGAGTTTAGGGACCAAACAGCCCAGCCTGATGCCGTGAAAGAAGAGGTATCTTGTGACTTTATTGATGACGATTACATTTCCTTTTCACCTCTCTCTGAGATGCCCAATGACAATGAGGAAAGCAAAGACCAACTCCGAAGAGAATTATTTCCAAAGGAAGAGAGCAACAACTGCCTGGAATTATCTAGCAGTGAAGCAGCACTGAGCGACAGTGATGACCTCTTCTCTCAGTTTATGGACCAGTGTGAGCAGGTAGAAGACGGCCCCCTCGTTAAGGACTCCTGTGACACTCCTTATTTGGAGTTAACAAGCTCCTCATTAGTGCAAAGTCAAGTGAGAACACCTGGGTCCACAGGTGTTACGGAACTACCTCGCCAATACAACAGCTTTGTGGCAAACTCTGAGACTAATGACACAGCTTCTTTGCAATCTCCTCAAAGTCTAGTACTGGAGCGTCTCCGTGACTGTGTATCAGGCCAGGTTTTCCATACAGGCATTGAGGAAAATTCTTGTAGCCAGTTAAACCAAGACGTGTCTCAAAATCCAGTTTTGCAAACATCTAGCCAACTTTACCCCACAACGATGGCACCCAGGAAGACCCAAAGCAAAACAGGAGCCACGGCTACCGGCCTCAAGCAAACAGACATTGGCGTATTCTTTGGGTTAAAACCGCTGCAAGATCCTGCGAAGAAAGCAGAGGGTGTTGGAGAAGGAGATAATAATGCCCCCCCTTTGCAAAGTTCCCAGCAGACGTCTGAAGCTCCACCGAGAAATGCTGGTAGATCACAGTGGAGGAGGAGGAAGGACCCAGAGGTGGCTTCTGAAGCCACTGAGAATGGGGAAGCCAAATCTGGGCAGGCGGAGGGAAGGAGAAGAGGAGGAGGAGGAGGGGGCTGGAGGAGATGGAACAGGAGAGGCGAAAACGGACAAGAGCTGGTCAAGCCTTGCCCTTTCTACAAGAAAATTCCAGGTGAATGTGCAGTTTGGTTTATAACATAGAATTTTTGTCTCTGTATAAACAGGTTTTGTCACATGTGTCTTTAGACTGTAAAGTGCAAGTCCGAATGCAAGATTACCAACATTGAATTATGTCCAACATCATGTTGTACAAATTTTGCAGTGTTGACACGAGCTATGAAACGGCTTTGTGAAGCTTATACAAGCGTCTGATGTGTTGTTCCATCTAGGCACACCGTTCGTTGTAGACGCTTTTCATTATGGGAACATAGAGGGCATCACCGCCTATTTCCTGACCCACTTCCACTCAGATCACTACGGTGGCCTGACTAAAGCCTCCACGGTCCCCATCTACTGCAACAAGGTGAGAGACCACAAGCTTGTGTGTGCCATTAAAAAGGCTATTTTGCAGTTAAAGAGCTCATGTCCTTTTTTAGAGTCTTATGAAATGCTAATAGTTGTTGATGTGAGGACATGCTCAATGAAATGAGTACATTGCAGAGAGAGATTTAAAGTGACTTTTGCTGAGGTCCTTGGGGTCCTGTCTGGATTTTTGTGATATTGTCACTGAAACTAGAAAAAAAAAGATTTCTTAGCTTGACTTCTGTGAAGTCTTGACTTGTCTTGTGTTTTATATTCATTGAGCGTGCTGAATTAGATGTGCTGATCAAGGGTCAGTTTTGACGTGTGATTAATAATGCATAGTGTTAGGACATGCGTGAGGGAAGCCAGCTCCTAGATCAGTGCTCAAGACACCTTGTGCCCGTGGGTCTTGTACTTGGACAGAATTGAAATTGCAGTCAGGCCCCAGAACCCTATCATTAGTAATCAGAATTTTCTTGTCTCTCTTGCCTTTCAACTCCTCTTCTGTGAAATACAAATTGATGGGCGTTGTGACCGCCGGCTTGTTTTTGTTGCTGTAGATCACAGGGAACTTGGTGAAGAGCAAGCTGAAGGTGGATGAGAGGTACATCCACGTCCTGCCGATGAACGAAGAGTGCACCGTGGAGGGGGTGAAGGTCGTCTTACTGGATGCCAACCAGTGAGTGTGTTTGTGGGGTTGTCTTTTCCTCACATATATCTGTCAACTGGCACTCATTGGGGGTCATCTTAAACATGTCCTGTCCTGTGCTGTCCCTGGGTATCCCAAAAGCATAGTTGTTAGCCAGTTAGCAACCATGTTGATTGGCAATGGGAAATTGTATTGCAACCAACAAAGTTGCTAACTTAGCAACTATGATTTTGGGAAACGGACCCCTGGAGTTTCCCAAAAGCATAGTTGCTAACTAAGTAGCAACTTTGTTAGTTGCAATGCCATTGCTCATCACCTCTACTTTTAGGCCTACTTGTCTGTTGTGAGTTGCAACAGCTTAACAATTTGTGAAAACACAATGAGCCTACCTGGCCTGCTCACCAGACTCCCAAAACATTTGACCAATACCACAGTTTTCATGTACTCCAGCAATCTTGACCTGAACATTCTTTGGGACATGTGTCCTGTGTAGACTTAATTAAAACTCTTCCAAGGTTTGTGGCCATAGCATCTCAGACACAAGCACATAACCACCTTTAATGTGTCCCTCTCTGCAGCTGTCCGGGGTCGGCCATGCTGCTGTTCACCCTGCCTAGTGGCCAGAGGGTCCTCCACACAGGGGACTTCAGGGCAGACCCCTCCATGGAGCGCTACCCAGAGCTGCAGGGGTTCCGCGTCCAGACCCTTTACCTAGACACCACGTGAGTCACAAGATGCTGAAGAATGTCATCTTGAAGATCGTCCCATCGCGTAGCTCGATCTCTAAAACATTTCTCTCTTTCTCTCTCTCAGATATTGCAGTCCGGAGTACACCTTCCCTACCCAGCAGGAGGTCATCACCTTTGCGGCCAACCGGGCCTTCGAAGCGGTGACCCTGAACCCACGCACGCTGGTTGTGTGTGGCACCTACTCGGTGGGGAAAGAGAAGGTCTTCCTGGGTAAGCAAGCCAAGTCCCGCAATCAGCGCGAGATTCATTTAATGGAGCCAAGCCCGGCGCCACCTCTAGGAAATGAGCGAGTGACTCACTCACTCGCTCAGTCACACATCAAAAGGTTGTATGAAAATGTCACTTTTTGAAGAAGGCTCTCTTATCCGGCTTTCATTGTCCCTTGCTAGCATGGGCTATTGATTCGTGGATGTTCATTGAAGTCTTGAGTGGACAGAAAAGGGCCTTTTGTTAAGAGCGGGCCTCATTTCCTGCGGTGACTGTCTGAGGTGTGTGTGTGTGTGTGTATATGTGTGTGCGTGCGTGTGCATGTGTGTGCGCTTAAAGACCTTTACCTTCAATGGGGGCAGTGAGGCTGGGAGCAACGTAGCCAAGACGCCACTGGCCCACATTGCTCTCAGAAGAAGACGGGCTCGTGCCTCTCTCTCTCTGAAGGGTTTCTTTTTCTGGCGCCTTTTTGAAGGTGGCCTAATTTCCTGCCTCGTGTTAGTGTCAGCGTCGGAAGTCGGTGATCTTCGAACAGCAGCGTTGGAACGCACCATGCCTGTCGGAAAAGACGAGACAAGACTACTATAAACAGACTATCAATTTATTTTAAGTGTGTGTGTTTAACTTTGTGTGTTTAAATTTGTGTGAACATGTGAGATGGATCTCATGACTGATGAGATGGTTCCACATGAAATCACTTTTTTTTTTATAACTCTGTAATGACAGAGTTGAGAGAATTTGGTTTATAACGGCTCTTAAAATATGAGAAAAAAAAAATCTAGATAGTCGGCTCTGTTTTTGGTAAACTTTGCGCTGGGTTTTAGTTCTGTTTTTCCTAATCTCAACGTCTGTCTGTCTGTCTGTCTGTCTGTCTCAATCTCTACCCCACTCATCCCACAGCTGTCGCCGATGTGCTGGGCTGTAAGGTATGTCTGTCCCGGGACAAATTCAACACCATGTGCTGTCTGGAGTCTGACCAGATTCGCCAGAGCATCACCACCGACTGGAAGGCAGCCCAGGTCCACGTTCTACCCATGATGCAACTCAACTTCAAAGTGCGTATCCATGCCAAGTCAGCAGTTGTCGCCCACCTTTTTTTTTTTTTTTTTTTTTTTTTTTTTTCCATTTGACCGTAATGAAAGCTACTGTCGAAATTGCTGTCTTGAGGCCGAATTATTTTCAGCGCAAGTCTATGCGAACGTGAGGGTGCTACTATACTACGCACTGTGTGTGCGGCACATTTTCAGATGCAGGGACACGTGGTGACATGGAGTTAATGAAAACGTACCAATCAACATGCACGAGTTTTATGTACTTGCGAATTGGCCCTTAGTGCTCTCTCTAGTCGGCTTAAGTTGGGCGAGTGGAGAGAGGTCTTTGAGAAAACGAGATGTTCATAATCTTGCGGTGGGGAAAAATGGAAGATAATTGTCCTTTGGCATTTTTTTTTTTTTATTCGATAGTGTGCATTTTGCTCTTCTCAGATTGCTTACCCCCATGCAAGTATGTCTGTCTGAGTTTGTATGCAAATGCACAGGATGGCGTGAAAATTAATTAAGATGCTAATTATGGTCAGACAAAGTGCAAACCCCAGCATACTAATTCCCCACTGCCAAGCTCATTTCCCCCTTGCCAACTGTAATTCCGCAAATGATAAAATGAACTGTGAGTGTGTGTGTGTGTGTGTGTGAGTGAACAAGTGCACATAGCCCAAAATCCATTACGACTCACTTTTTCACATAACTGCTGATGTAAAAGGTTGACGCTGCACAGTGTTTGGGACAGAAACGTCCCTTGTGTGGAAGCACAACTTTTTTTTCCTTATCCTGGACACCCTTGATGTGGTACACAGGCGGAAGTGTTTATGGGGGATGCAAACACATTTGTGGGGAAAAAGAGGCATCATTACATTTTGATGTGTCTGACTTTTTTTCAGTTGCCGTTTAGAACAATTCTCGTAAATTGAACAGGCCATGCAATGGGAGGGTTGATTTATTTCCTTGGACTGACTTCTGTTTCATTCCCCAGTGCCCACACAGCATAGTTTCTGATTTTCTTTTTTTTCTCTCTCTCTCATTCTTTCTCTCTTCTTCCTCCTCTCTTTGGCAGACCTTGCAGACTCACTTGAATCGGTTCTCAGACAAGTACGACCATGTGGTGGCCTTTAAGCCCACAGGCTGGACCTTTGACCAGGGCTCCGACCTGGAGCACATCCAGCCTCAGACCCAGGGGGGCATCACTATTTACGGTAAGTGCCAATCCATGGGGTTTAACGTCTCTGGAATGAAAAACAATGTCAAATACGGGACTAAATTGGCGGATGGGACACCTATTCACTATTCGACTTCAACTGCATTAGCTGGATGTCAGTGTCTTGTTTTGGCTGCTCCAGGTTTAATTGATAACGGTGCCTCTACTGCCCATCCACCACTTTTAAGTACATTTGTAAACGGATACTGTGGATATTTTTGTCCTCTTATGTGGCTCAAGTCCTCCGCTGCTTTTTCAAAATGCTGAATGCTCCCTGTGGAAATCCAAACCGCTGCCCGTTATGAACCAAATCAGCAAATGGGCTCTGACCCCGAAAAAGGGCCTGCAGTAGGCGGCTCCATCGCGAAGACGGGGCTTTTTATTCGAGGGACTCGGCTTTTCGGCCGTGCGCCGTCACTAGTCAGCACGTCTCGACACGTCTCATTGGCAACAAATGCGGCAGGCAAGGTGTCGTTGGGCTGTGTGTCTCGCCTTCCTTAGTCTTGGTCGGTCGTGAAGGTCGAATTTGCATTCTGGCGCGTGGTCACGTTTATGGTTAAACGAGTATGTCTAATGGCCTAAAGGCAGACCGTCCTGTTCCTACCTCGAACTATTCGTCTTATTCCACGTGTAAACAAGGGGGCTGACATAACACTTTGTCTTGGAACGTCCAGTCGGGAAATGGAATGTATTAATGATGGAAGTCGTTTTCACTGTAATTTGAGTTGTTTTTTGTTTATAAAATTGTACGTACTTAATCAAAGAGGTTTGTAGAATATATCGCCAGAACAACAAGGATGTTTTCTGATGGTCATATTTCATAAAAATAGAAGGGATGAGTGTGAAGGCAAGTGGCAGACCAAAAATTCCAGGACAAATGCAAAAGGGGAAAAAAAAACAGGCGTGGCAGAATAAGGTGGTGAATAGCAGATTTGGATTTGAAATTTGAAAGCTGTAATGGAGTGTTGGATGAATAAAGTTTTATTTCAAACTTAGACTAGTTGAATGGTTGAATGCACTGCAGAGTCTCTTTTAGACAAGGGAGGTGGTTGAAATTTAGGTTAATGAAAGTATCTGATTTCAGATGAAGGCTCCTCACTTTGGAGACCCGCATTTGTTTGCCGACTTCTTTTTCATCTCCTTGCTTGGTTTGCCACTGCACCCCAGTCCTGAACTGCTTCAAATTGAAGTCGGGCTGCGCATGGAGTTTTGAAGAAGCTGCAAATTAATTAGAATTTCTTGAGCGGAGAGAGCCCCTGTTTGCTTATTCAAAGCTGATTTTTATATGCTCCTGTGAGAGTTGAATTGATTTGATTTCAGACGTGTTCTGGTTGTCTGAATGGCAGTCCCATTTGTGGAGAGGTGGAGCGGGGGGGACTTGAGCTTGTTTTATGCTGTAAACTCTGCAACCAGTTGACATGGACTAATAACGTTTTCGAAATAAAATTCCGAAAGAGCCCTTGGGAGGAATGACACATCACTCACCCCGCCCATGTCTCTAGGCGATGTAAACTATCAGTGCCTGCCCACTACGCTGTCATATGCTCTGACACAATACCCCTCACAGTACCCCTTGTTGGGGGTGCTTCATTGAAATTTTATTCACATAGGCATTCCAGGACCACGGACAGCTCCCAAGTCAAATATTCTTCTTCTCAGCAGTCAATAATCAAGCATTCCAATGGGTAAACTAGTAGTTGTAGGTTGTGATATTGGCCCATTATGGATATACAGCGAGTCTGACCTCACTTTGCTCGCAAATGCACAAGGTCAGTGGCTTTGTGCTGTGCTCTGTTTCAGTCATGAAGAACGGACCATGACTTTTAACAAGTAAATTGGAAATCTTTGGCACAAATCAAAAGAACTTTTGTCAGTCCCCCATGAAAGCATAAGTACTTCTGATTATGTATGTAGTCTGTTGAATAAACAGATTTCTTATGGCCTCTTTCAGCTGTTCCTAATGGGTGTTGAATGATAAAATTGTCCAAGAACAGTAACTATTTATTATTTGGTTAGTAGGTTGTAAGTTTATACATTTTCAGTTCAATTTCAAAATACATCAGGTTTTTTTCTCAAACATGATCTACTTAAGGGTGTTTCATCCTTATAACGTCCTTGCTTTGTAGGTCATAACTTGGACATAAATTAGGCTGAAGTATAACATGCGCTTAGTTTGAAACTCTCTTTAGGGATTTTATTTTTTGCCGTGCAGAGCAAGTTTGGGTCTCTTGACAGCATAGACAATCACTGGTCATTGCTGTAGCACTGCTACAGACCTAAAAAGATGCCTTGAAAGCAGCCGAGCAAGACAAAGTGTTCTCTCTCTTGTGAACAGTATGACAAGAGGAAATCCATGCAGGCGTTTTAATTGTGGCTTCTCCTCTGCTGACAGCTCCCTAGAAAAAGCCAATTAGTGAACGGCTGTAGCTCCATGAGCTGAACCTTTTCCCACGGCAAGTTGCTCTCAGGAACTCTAGTTCACATTTAAAAAAAAAAAAAAAAAAAAATTGAATTTCCCATTACACCCGTATCTCATGTCTGTGTTTGTTGTGCCCCCCCCCACCCACCAGGCATCCCGTACAGCGAGCACAGCAGCTACCTGGAAATGAAGCGCTTCGTTCAGTGGGCGCGGCCCCAGAAGATCATCCCCACCGTCAACGTGGGCAGCTGGAGGAGCCGCAAGGCCATGGAGCACTGCTTCAGCGAGTGGGACGCCGAGGTCAGCGCCCCCCTCAAGAGACAGCCGTGATTGGAGGCTGCTTGTTTGAGCGCGTGCTGTGTTTGCTGGTCCCAGATCAGTTTTGTGTATTTAAGTTTCCCTGTCGTCTTGAGGGTTTTATTGCAGATACGGCGGCGGAGGGTGCTCTGTACTTGGTGCAGCAGTAAAACGGCCATCTGCCACTGGCTATTTTTACTTGGCGTAAGACATGATGTGGATAAAGAAAAGTCCGTTTCTACACTCCTGCATCCTAGACAGAAGTCCTTTGATCTGGGGTCTGCTTTTTAACAATGATGTCAGCTCACGCTGGCCACTACCGTAAAGAGTCTTTTCTCCCTCTAAAAGTGAAACTCTGCAGAAACATATAGCACCATAACCTTAAGCTCACCTTGCTCTCCAGCAGTCTCTCTCTCTCTCTCTCTCTCTCTCTCTCTCTCTCTCTCTCTCTCTCTCTCGGACATGCCAGCCTGCTGGCGCGGTTCCCTGGCCACAGCATGGCATCACGGCGTATACTCTGATGTCAGATGGTGTGCTCCCTGAGAGAGGGCAGACGAGAGCAGCACAGTGGCTCATTGTCACCCCATTCTATTCCAGCCAAACATCACCCCTGTAAACAACTCTTTGCTCATGGAGGTGGAACTGATAAGCGAAGGAGGTGCTCCCCTCACGGCCTCAATTAAAAGCGAACTCTTCCAGTAGCTCATTTTCGGGCGCGAGAATTCATTACTACCCTTTTAATGGATTTCAATGAAGGAGCTTTATGAGCTTTTGCTGAATTTGGTTCATTGGCCCATTTGCCTACTTCTAGCAATCATTTGTTTACGCCTGGGTGTCCCTTGGGTGATTGTTGAAGAAAAGCAAGTTCTAGAACATTCTTCTGCGCCAGAGCTCATAGACCAGGTTTCCTCCCTCAGTGCATCAAGGTGGTAAAGACTTGAGTTGTCTGGAGGCTGTTTTAAATTATTATTTTCTCTGTTAGTGATTTTGGAGCTGCTCTTCTTTTGACTGTTTTTCACCTACGCTAACCTATGAGTTTTATTTTTGGACAGAACAAGGAGGGCTATCTGGATTGGTCTCTATGGTGACTGCTGTTCTGTTTTGTTCCCTCTTGACATTTGAATGCTGCTGCTGCCTCTCCTGCACAGCTTCTTAAGTGCTGCTGGACAAGAATTCCTGCCCTGAGAAATCTTGGGGGTGTTTAATTAAATGGCTGCATTTTATTCATAAAAGTAATTATTTTAAAACTATTTTAAAAGTAACTTCTTAAATAAAAAATTAATAGCTAAACTTTTGTTCCTTTGTCACTTCAAATGACCACTGTGTGTTGAAAGAACATTCCCAAGCATTAGAACCACCCCGTTTACGTGAATTCATCCAATGTTGCGATTTTCATCAGTTCATTTAGTGAGCTCTAAGTGCGACCCGTAGGACGACATCAATTTTCGGCGTTTTCAGCAGCCCGCTTTGCAGTCCCAGCAGAACCGATTGTTCCCTGAAACAACATGGAGCATCTGTCAGTGAGGGATGCTTTTGCGCCTTCCCCGTGTTGGATTTTTTCCTGCCAGTTATTTGCTCTTTAAAGCATTAGGGTTTGTGTGTGTGTGTGTGTCTGTTAGAGGAGAGAAGAGAAATCTAAAGGGACAAATGCATTTATTAAGAAAAATAAATAGTTCGTAATGTAGGGGTTTGCCCTTTAGAAGAATGCCGTAGTCTTGCATGTTGAGGGTGAGCTCTGCCTTGGATCCAAAATAAATCCGCCAGCATGACTATGCGGCAGACGCAGTGTGCAGCAACACTGGTATTAGGGTAACCTTCCAGGAAATGCAATGACAATTTATTTTTTTGACGGTGGATGCCAGAATGTCCCGTCATCTGACAGATGTGTATGGACAGAAAACAATCAAGCCTGACCTTTATTTAGACACGAAAATGAAGCTATTCCGCACCCTCGTGCCGTTGCGCGCGGGAGAGAACATTGCAGGTGCTCTTAGGTTCTTCGTCTAATGAGAACAAATTTAATGTCCCTTGGGTTGAATGATGGTGTCAGCAAAGATGTGAACCCTTCCGCGCCCGGTGTGGCGCCTCCACCGCCGAATGCTGTTCAGATGGTGCCAGCTCTGCAGGCCTTTTCCAATCAATATAATTAGTGTCCAATTAGCGACTGTGTTCTCCATGCCAGCACAGCTGTTCAAATTAGTTGTGCCTCCGCCCCCATCTCTCTCACTGCATATCGTCAAAAATAACATACAGCTTACAAGTGGTTGATGATTACCGTAACCTGGCGTGCAAGACAAGCTGTTCATTTATCCACCTGTGCCTCAAACAAGACCTCCGTTTTTAGTGTAGGCAATGTGCTTATTCCCGCCCATGTTTTTTTTTTTTTTGTCTGGGTTATTTTTGGCCCAGGCCTAAATTAGATTGTGTTGATTTAATCACTGATGAATACACCAGTCCTATCTAATGTAGTTGACGAATTCTGTAAAACAACAAAACATTCGATGCTTAAATGGACCAGTAGGCCCCATCCTTAAAAAAAAAAAGCACTGGACAAAAGCCTCTGCTAAATACCATTACTCCCCCGTCTGGATACTGTGGAACACTACAAGTCAGTCTCAGGGTGTTGTGGGAACCCAGTGGACCCAAATCACAACAGCCATTTTTCCAGGAAGCAAGGTGGCAAGGTATAACTACTGGTAGGCTACTAATAGCATCTTGACACCATCCAGTAATATTATAATGTCCTGCTACATTTAATCAGGTATCAGCTAGGTATACCTAACATGATTTAAAAACACTCAAAAAACACACTTATTTTTTAATTGAAACATTTTCAAAATCCCTTCATTTGCAGAACTTCTGTAGAACTTGTAAACTGTCAATGCTTTTTCTTGTAAAAAAAAAAATGTGATGGTTGATATTGACTGTCTATATGTAGGCCTACAGCAACAGCTTGATTGCTGCACCTTGATTGGGCCTTGATTAGATGCAACCAGGTGATGTCACTTTTTACAATAATAACAGCTATGAGTAAAAGGATTTTCTAATCTTTTAAGAAAGCCACAAACATTTTGAGTGCTCATAAATCACGGTTACTGTATGTAGCAGACATCAAGGTCAGTCTTATAAGGTCAACATGTCTTACTAACTAGGGATCCCTTTAATAATGCCTGCACTTAACTTGCTACTTCCAGGAAAATGGGCTTCTGCGCCATGGGACAATTACCAGTGCAAGAAAGTATTGGGGATGTTTTGTGGCAAAACTCTGAAGAACCCTCAGTTTGTAAGAATGGCCAGTGTTTAAGAGTGCTCTATGTGGACTGCATTTCTTGCTTTATGAGTTGGAGCATGTTTATAGACCTAATATAAACTGCATTGGACCTGTGAGCATAATACCTTTACCAGGATTCATTTTTCATCAAAGAAAACGAATAAATAACTAGAGAATGTAATTCCAGGGAATTACGAGTGCATGAAAATGCAAGATGGTCATAGTTGATGACAATTGACAG
>JASCQY010000089.1:6155027-6170870 GCA_030264315.1 Sardinella tawilis | reverse complement strand
GTGCGTGCGTGCGTGCGTGCGTGCGTGCGTGCGTGCGTGCGTGCGTGCGTGCGTGCGTGTGTGTGCGTGCGTGCGTGCGTGTGTGTGTGTGTGTGTGTGCGTGTGTGCACACACCACAGACTTCATGAGAGCAGACGGAGGGGACTTGTGCAGGTAGCCACTTCTCACTTCCTCTGCATTTGTGTAGAATGTGGAGTTTGGCGCTAAAGTAGAAAAAAAAGTAAAGGTCTCCCAATACAAACAGCAAAGGCAGAAATACTCTGCTAACACACCAAATAAAAATAAGGATGGACATGCACAGTAAAAATGAATGCATAGAAAAATGAAAAGAAGTGTTGCCATTACACGCTGCCATTACTTCCACCAGAACAGTGATAACTTTCTTTCCCCAGAAATATTGATTAAGTCTGCTTCACATTTTCACATATTGATCAAGAACAGCGCATGCAGGTAACTACAGACACCCACAGCTCAATTTTTGAGAAAGTAAAAAATCCATATGGTGATTACATGGCAGACCTGGTATGAAAATGTGAAGAATTGTTTTTTTTTATGTTATTTTCTATGTTACACACACACACACACACAAAGTACCAAAGTACACATACCTCTTGGTCTGTACATTTTGAGAATATCACTGGAGGTTGCTAAAAAAAAAAAATTACACACCCATAAGATGAGCTTTTGGCATGCCAAATGTCATAAGCATTGGTCTACACCATCATGGAAAGCAAACACTGATCATTTCATGAAGTCAAAGATGCTGTTGACAGGCTGCATGAATGACAATAATGTGGACACATGCATGAGAACATAAGTCTCTAAACTGGTGGTCCAAAAGCAGCAGCATTAATAATATAGTATTGTGCAAGTTATAACTTATGTAGCATCAACATTTCCAAACAGTGTCTGTTGCCTTTTTAAATATGAACATTCAGAAAAGCACACATAATAAGCTGAATCACAATTGTACAATTGTGAGCCAAACAAAAATGACTGATCTACTTACCTGGTTGAAGAGGTCAGTAAAGGGAGGTTCAAAGCTGAATATGAACTGAATGTTTGGAGGGACGAGAAGCCTTAAACATCCTCAACATGAGGGAGGGAAACTGAGGAGGAGTCTGCAGGTGAGTGCCTCCTTTTGGTCACTCTCCAGGTACTTTTGGGGATTCTCCAGCTCTGATAACTGTTCTACTGCAACAGTGTTGGCTTCATGAAAGACTGGTGGCTAAAGAATGTTAACTCAGGAATGTTTTTTGATATGTGCAGGGATACATTTAAAAAATTGCTGTGTTGATGAGGACTGAGAACCAGAACGAAAAAGACAAGGAAGCAAATATACAGTTATGCTAAAAATGTCTACAATCAGAAAACCCCCCTTGACTACCGTAATCTGTTATCAAATTCAAACAGGCTGTTCAGGCTGTTTGCAGTAATCAAAGCCACTCCCATAGCGAGGGGATTTCTGCTGAATGAAAAGTTTTGTTGGTGCACTTTTCTCCCAACAATTCAAGAATCACATATACACACGTGTGTATGTGAGTGTGTGTATGTGAGTGTGTGTGTGTGTGTGTGTATTTGTACAGTAGGTATGTATGCATGTGCGTCTGTGCGACAGAGAGTGTGTGGAAACATGACTATATGATATAGTGGGGTGGCAGGCACAGCTATAAACCCCTGGCCTAATTTCCAAGCACGCCGACAATGTTCCTCCATCAGTCCCACCCGATGGCACAGTCACTCTCCCATGCCGCCCCATCCTCCACACCTACTATAACACCCCCACCCACCCCCCACCCCAAAAGCACTCAGCCTTGCCTCTTCTCTGCAGGTTCTCGCCAGTGTGTTTCTTGGCACAGTAAGGGTGCTTTCGGTTAATATTGTTGACCTAAGCTTACCTAAGCAGTCGAGGTACATTTTGCGTCTGACGTGTATGTAATACGGAAGAGGAAAAAGGAATTTGTTCGTGTGTGTGTGTTTAGGTATGTAGGTGTGTGTGTGTGAGAGAGAGAGTGTAAGTGTTTGTGTGTAGCCTTGGCATGAATGCATCTATATTTAGCAACCCCTTGCAACATTACACTCACAACACAACAATGTTTGGCATTGACCCATTTGGTCAGTTTTGTGCCGCATCAACATGTCTGAGTAGGTGTGCATTTTGGCAGCTTTACACCAACTAAATTCAAAGGGCGGCTGCATTTCAAGTGATTTGTCATTTGCCTGCACTCGTGGGCACCTGCAATCCAACTATCCACCAACACTCGCTCCCACAGACATGCCCGTTAAACCCCAAACTCTTTTAGACGCTTGTTCACCAGCATAGCAATGCAGCCACCTGTGCCACACACTGGCACATTCACTGTGGCCCCTGTTGTCTATAGGTGGATATAAATAGAGACGGTCCTGACTGCAGCCTCTATTCAGAGATTCTAAGAGCTGCCGGGGGACTGCAGCTTTTTGCTTTCGCTTGTCACGCTCCTTCCTCATCTCGAGGAGTTGCGCTCGTGGCTGGCATCCCACCGACTACGCCAACGATCCCCTTGCCCTACCGCCCCCCCCCCACCCCCCCCCCCCCCCCCCCCCCCCCCCCACTACCCCATCGACACCCAGATTTACGGACCTCCATGGAAGTATGAACATGCGTCCAAGGGCACTGTGGGGGGAAGAATGGCGGCGTGACACTTGCTGTTCCACATGCCCACCCCCAACACCCTCCCCTGCAGTGCTGGCCTTGGCGTCCGAGAGGAGTATAAATTCAGAAGGCTGAGTGGTTGCGTCTGAGAGACTCTGGCCTTCTCGGACACAAGGGACAAGACGACAGGGAGGGTGATCCCAAGAGACAAACACGGGGAATCAATCGAGTGCAAAAGGAGCGGAGGAGTCCAACATGAAGACACAAGCTCAAGTAAACACTCTAAAACTAGTTCCCTGTCCTCAAAAGACTTGAGTGGTCTGGCTAAGAGTCAGAGACCTTTATTATGATCTTTGGTATGTTCTCTTTGGTATTTCCTTTTTTGGTCTTCTTACTGTGAACATAGTGATCTCTTTTGTCTCTCTATCAAGGAAACGCTAACAAAGCAACAGGAGCACCTAAAACGGCAGAGAGATGCTATCGCCTACAGAATGAAAAAACTATCTGCCAAACAAGCGGATATCAATGTAAGTTGAGTGTACTAACAGACTGGCAAACTGACTCCTCTAGAAATAGTATGTTCAAAAGTTTCCTGGAAGATACGGTCTTAAGATAGGGGTCAGACAAACCCTCACCTTCCAATCTACTACTCACATTGCACTTGATTTGCCTTTATTGGTGTTCAGTACCATTCAGAGTACTTTGCATGATAATTCTGGAAGCTTCAGAAAGGTGAAATACAGCTAATTTTTTTTTCCTGTCTTTTATTATTCCACATCAATACCTTCAATGTGAACCTGTATTTGACTGAGTATTGACCTGTATTTGATCAAAATTTGACTATGCTCTGGTCTCCCTTTTAAAACAGAAAAAGACAGACACCTTGAAAGAGAAGATCAAGAAGAAGTACGAGGACATGAAGCGCGTGCTGGACGAGGACCTGCGCATCACACTGACCCAGCTGGAGATGGAGGCCGAGGCCACAGAGAGGGTGATCGAGGACCAAGTGGAGCGCTGCTACGCCCTCACTCAGGACATCGACCGCGAGCTGTCTGAACTCAGCGCTCGATCGGAAAAGCAGCTGAGCTACGACAAGGTGACTGACCCCCAGCTGAATGACCTGTGCCCTTCTGCCAGAGGGGCAAATTTAGGCCATGTTGGATGGCTTGTTCTTCTACCAGGTGGCGAATATATAGGCCCACATGTGAAGCCAATTATATTATCGCGCATGAGCTGCAGGCAAACAGATTCCGGTTCTTTGGCAATGTTTGACTTTTAGTCTGCTTGTACTCCACATTGGTCTGAAAATGAATAGCTCCCTAATGTGTTTGTTCAGAGGCAGGATCAGAGAGGGAGGCCTTAAAGGAGGCCTTTTCAAAATTACTAATCCTCTTCATCGCTTACTCAGAGCCACTGAGTTGGAAGCACTGATATGAAAATGAAATATGTTAATCATCTGTGAAATAGACAGGGCTTGAAAAACTACAACCAATCATTTGACAGACCAGCATTCTCCATTGGACAGTTGCATGTCAATCAAATGGTTGTAGTCATCCATTGGAGGAAAGGGGCACGAACGTGGGTGGGATCATTTTCAAAATCTGACTATGTTTGAGAATCACATACCCTACTTTTAAGGAGTGAGGTCAGAGCAAAGCACTTTTGTGCCAGTGTGACAGTTTGAGGTCATGACTAAGAGTTTCCTTCCTTGTCTTTCTTTTTTCAGGACACGGGAGAGACAGAGGGAAGGTAAGCGCAATATAAGCACTTTATAAGTGTAATAATAAAGTAATAATAATGTTAATAATAATGCATGATATGTACTGTACTAACTACACTGTGATGATGTTTATGTGACTTTTTGCATTTTTCAAAAGTGTGTAATGCCTTATTTTAACATTAGGTGTTTTTCTTTCTTGTTTGAAGTAGATTGCTACCTTGAACACACCACAGAGCTTTGTCTGCAATTCTATCTCTGCATGCAATTAAAATTAACATGATACTTTTGGTCTGGATAATGCAGCAAGTCAGATGCCCAATCAATAAAACTAAATTTGACAGAGGCTAATTTCTGGCCGATGCTTTGATCTTTAGAGGCCCGAGATCATACCATTCTATTTTTGATATTTATGATGGAGAATGAACTATGAAAGATGAATACTATGGTCTATTCTCGTCTACTGTGTTTGTTTACTGTGTGAGAGCAATATTTATTTGTGTGTGTGCACTTGGCATGTGAGTTTATACTATGCAGGGCCTTGTGTGTGTGTCCTTTCATCTGTGCATGCATGTACATGTATGTGTGTGTGTGTGTGTGTGTGTGTCATCAGGATAGCAGCCACGCTAAAGCAGACGGACCCTGAGCTTATCCAGATGGACGAGTTCAAGAACGAGCAGCTCCTCAGTCTCACCATCAACCTGCTGCTCTTCATTCGATCTCAAGTGCCCGTTACCAAGAAACTCTTCCAGAGCTGTGAGTTTCTGGGCGTGGCTTTCGACAACAGCAACACTTCACCAACCACACTACTGCATATCTGACATATCTGCCTGAGATGACTTAATCAAAAGGCTGCCAGTCTTGGGTTAGCCTGGAACTTCCTACACACCGTATTTTCCCCCCATAACTCCGGTGTGGGAAATTTATGTATTTCCAGGGTTGTGAATTTTTTGCCATGGTAAATCCGGCTTTTTGGTTTCTGTTTTATGTTCGCCAAAGACTCTTTGGCAAAGAAAATTGTGGCAAAGAAAGATCTTGGCAGTACCTCAGTAGTGTGGTACCTTAATTAGTCATAAGACAAAGATGCATTTGCTAAATATACTACCTAAGGCTATTTATCTTGCAAATGACAGGTTTTCATAGAAGATATCAATTCAGTTGAGACTTTAGGTCTCAGTCCAATGAGGTCAATGTTACAGTTCCTAGAGAACAGAAATTGGCATCACATGAAGGGCAAAGTCAGAGGATAGAAGAAGGACAATGCTCGGACGGCTGCAATGAATATCACTCTAAAGTCACTTTGGCTTTGTGGGGGGAAAACTGAAATTTTCCTTGCTTCTCTTTTAAGATGCCTCAGATGTTGTCCTCGACCCAAATTCAGCCCATCCAAAACTGATCATCTCTCCTGAAGGCGATTCAGTCACCTATACCGACACCTGGCAAGAGGTGAAAGAGAATGCGTCCCGCTTTGACACCACCCTCAACGCTGTGAGCCAGAGCGGTTTTGTGGAGGGCCGTCACTACTGGGAGGTGCAGGTGGCTGGCAAGACCTATTGGGAGCTGGGTCTCACCTACCCCAGCATCCCCAGGAAGGGTCGCGAGGAGCACTGTTGGCTAGGCCGGGGTGCCGACTCCTGGTGCGTGGAGTTCTTCAACGGCACCTACAACGCCTGGCATCGCGGAGTGTCGCACGCATTGACCCACGTTGAGGGCCGTGGCTTCACACGCATCGGCGTGTTCTCCAGCTCGCCCGGGGGACTGGTGTGCTTCCTTGGCGCGGACACCATGACACCGCTGTACTGCTTCTGTGCTGGGACGTTCACCGACAAATTGCTCCAGGCCGTCTGCCCTGGACATGATAACCAAGGGACTAATTGGAGGCCTTTGCAAATATGTGACGCCTCCAGGTCTGGCCCCACCCTGTGATGGATAGGCTGTTGGCCAGAGACTCTGGCAGAGAGTGATTGGTGCCATGTGAACAGGCTTATGTTGGCCATAATAAAATAAGGCCAGGGGGGTATACCGCATAGGTATGGTTGTTTGTAGGCCCTACCTGTGTGCTCATCAACCGCTTTTTTCAATGTGTTGGGACTAAAATGGAAAAGGCTTTTTACGCCATTTACAGCTTCTTCCATTATTCTATTATTACAGAGCACTTATGTACAAAGCCATGTAGTGGTTCAGTAAATTGATGAAAGGTATTTCATGTATTAAGTATCAGATAAAGTAGACATTCTTTCTGGAATCAGTGTAGTAAACAGGCACTGTACTGAAAAGGAGCAACATGTGTTGAGTTGTCAATGTCAAGCAAATGTAGCAAGTCACTATATGCAACAAATGCCATTTGTTAGCTTGAAGTGTTTATTATCTGGCATACGCTAGCATGCTAATAATATTTGGCATAGAAGGCCCTAATTGACATGACTCACAAAGTCTGTTGACATGCAATACAGTACAGTATGTGTCTTGTGCATAAACTATTGCTATTGTGGCATGGGGGATTCATTTCGCTGACTCAGCAGACTCAATATGTTTGCTCTTAAGAGGAACTGATTTTGCCTTGCTTTAGTTATTAGACTGTTGGTTTTGCCTGTCATTCAAATTAGTGTCCATAGATACAAATAGAATAGTCCCATAGAAAGAAAAAAACAGATTGCACAGTTGATTCTTTTTGATTTAATACAATAAAATAGGGTTTTACACAGGCTTTCATTCGATGTCATTTTAACAAATGTACTACCCCAGATTCAAACAGAGGCATTAAGGTAATGGCAATATTCAGTATATATTCACAAAATTTCTTTCTTTTTTAAAAAAAAGGGGATTTCATACCCCAGATATAATATATTCATTGTTCCAAATCATTTCAATATATTCCTGAGGACAATTGCATTAAACACTGTAAAGCATTAAAAAAGTTTTTAACTTTTTTAAAAAATAAGATTTTTTTCCCTTCAATTCCATTCCAAAACAAGAGGAGTTACGACTCCCTTTGGTACGATTTGGGCACTACATCATTGATAAAAGAGGATCCGTGTGTGCATGAGGAAAACAGAGCTAGGTGTGCATTTGTGTTTGTGAATGTGTTATCTGTGTGTGTGGTGGACAGGTTTCACGACAGGAGAAGCATCCCATACACGTGGATTGCCATTTCAATGTCACATCATCATCTGACTCAGGAAAACATCGACTTAAAAAGATTGTTTGCACCATGTCAAACGTCTGGAAGTTCAAGGCGACTGAGAAAGATGAATCTACACGTCTGACTAGAGAAAGGAAAGGATACATAGTGATACTCGACTACAGCGCTGAGGGCACTGTTAGCTTTGTAGCATGGTATGCTTTTTCGGCTGTTGCCAGGGCATAGCAGCAACACTGGAAAAGTGCATTCGTCTGCACGGACTGGTGTGATGTGAATAGACTTGTCATCAGTAATATACTAGCTGCCTCGGTAGACTGAAATCTTTTGGACAGCGCAACAAAACATGCAACGGGTATGCCAATTACATGTTAACCCAGGGACTTACGTGCTACAAAAAAGCTCACCTTGTTTTGACTTAAAAACTTAAAATACCTCCAAGACTGGTTGTGAAAACTGGTGTGAGAACTCCAAATTTCATTCACTTCTGCTATCCAATGTAATACTGTTGTGATCGTTCAGGTTCTAATTCAAGTTATGACAGGATAGTACATAGTGCTCTTTCACCCGCATGTCAGCTGGTACCCTGGGATAGGTCAGCATACTAAAAGTGGACTGACAGAAGACAAAAGTAGCCAGTTGTGCTTTGAGTCAACAGTTCAGATCCCATCAACCACTATGTTAGGTGTTTTTGCCTACGAATTTTAAGTCTGGAAAGGGGCAAATTAAATGTCATTAAAGGTGATTACTGGTAGAAATAAAAACTTTTGGCAAGAAATGACAAAGTTCAATGCCGAGTTTAATGAATTGAGAGTTGTTCTGTTTTGTTAGTAGCAATTTGATTATATCCCTTGATGTAATGTGCAAGAGATGTGTGGTTCAATAGTTAAAAATTTGGATTGAAGCCAAAAGACGATCGCTAACAAATCGATAGTCTAAGAAGATGGGAAAGGAACAGATTTAACTGGTTAAAGTTTGAGAGAGGAGCAATAAAAAAATCTATTTTTCACTGCTCTTTTTTTAATCTCCAATTTAAGGAGGTCCACTCAGTGTATCTCCAAGTGTGTGTGTGTACGTGTGGGTGGGTGTTTCATTCCCAGCATACAGTAGAAGTGGTCTGATACGATCTGATATGGTGTGTGACATCAAGACATCAAGGCTGCAGTGACTTTCCCAGTGACTCAGGAAACTTCCTGCGACTGCTGAGCACACAGATAGCAGAGGAGAGCAGACACAGCTGGGATTGCGTTTGCTGGCTGGGCTTGGCCCTCTGCTGAACTGAGGTACTGTACGGCCTTGGCTGGTGAGTCTCTCTCGGGGACACAGGCAGCGAGCAGGAGGAACAGTATGAAATGACTAGAAACAGCTTAACAAGAAAACGCACAGATAGCCCTTTTACGGCTTGTGATTGGTTCTCGGCGAGTGCGACTGATTTAAACGATTTCAGGTGCTCTCATCAGGCGTTTTTTGGCTACCTAAAGATCTTAGCGTAGTCCTTAGTGTCCAAGTGCTATTGTGTTGTTACGGTAAAACAATAGCTTTTGTCCGAGGCTGTACAAGCAGCTGGTTTATAAAGGGTCTGCGTGCATTTCTCCCACCCCTTTCAAAAATAATTTTGGTTCTCTGAGCCAACACTCACCTATTCCCCACCCAAACAGCAAACTCTTCATTAGATTAAGATTGAATGCTAATTTAAAAAGAATGAAATTAAAAGACATGTATATTTCACACCGCCTGCTTCAACAAATATCAGATGTGACGTTATCATTCCCTTGGTGGGGGAACAATGTGAAAGAGGCAAGTATCACCACCAACACATGAACACGGAGTGCCACTGAGGATCTACTTATTCATTGTCTTCGTTTGATTGATTTGAGGAGTTTTTTTTTTTTTTGTCTTTTTTTTTCGCGCCCAGCGTCACGTGAGGAAAAAAATGGCTTTCACGCACAAATATTTTCTTTTCTAAAAAAAAAAAAAGGAAAAAAAAAAAGAAAAAGAAACTAACGGCAGCATCCAGCCACGTCTGGATCATCCCTGAATGTTGAGACTGCCTTTTTGTTCCGGTCTTGTGCCATCCTGGTGTGAGTTTCCCCGTGAGTCCAGTTGGCCGAGCCAGTAGCAGTCGCAGTGGTCATTTTTGGAAGAGGCCTCCCCCAAATGGTCAGTTGAAGTAGAGCTCTTTGGTCAACATGGAGACCACGCATGGTATCTGTTTCTTCTCGCTGAAGCGCGGGTCCTCCGACCAGGACTCGAAGCTGGTGGCCACCATGTAGTTGACCCGTGTGAGGATCTGCATGATCTCCAGCTGCTTCCCAAACTCGTTGAGGACGTTGCACAGGGCCTGGACGAACCATGAGCCACGGCCAGGGTTTCTCCATGAGTAGTAGCCTGCAATAGAGGAGCCGAGCCTTCAGTACCACTCTCAACTCTAGAGAGATTCTCGTAGCTTTTCTAGGCGCCTGTAGGTACATACTGTAGCTTGGTTGTCTTTGGCAAGAGGCATTTTAGCACGTGCTTGATATCAACTGCATCTAGCAAACTTTCAAGAGGGCAGGTTCACTAGCAATATTACTTTTCTGTGGTTATACTTGTTTGCCACGCTACTTGTATTCATGATTATTGTTATTTTAGACACCATGAAATGCTCAGTTCAGGAATGTATTTTAATGCATTTTAATGATTCTTAGATTGGTCATTTCATGCAATCAAACAATGCGTACCATGCATGGCCACACTGGCTGCTACTTATTTCCTCTTCCTTATGAGAAACGGCATTAAGACTTGCTGAGAATTGCACACTGATATTGATAAGATTGTTCTGCTGTTTCCTACTTTGGAGCAACAAGTTTGCTCGGGTTTTCTATGTAATGGGTATTTGTCAACAAAAAGCCATTTCTGAGGGCAGGGTTATGTTGCCTATATTTGTGCTATTTTAATAAGCATGCTACTCTAAGCCTTCATTATCTTCTGGATCTGATTGAAATGTGCACATCACAATACATACCCATTATTAATAACCTCCCCATTCACAGTTGACACTTTTACTTTATAAAATATACTGTAAACTATATTATAAAAATGATCTGGTTCTGAGACCAGGCTACTGTTAACTGAATCCAGTGTATAAATGCACCGAATGTTTTACACAGTTTCATTGCCTTAGGGCATCATGGACCAATACAGACTACGATGCCGATACGGTACCTGGCACGGTGGAGTAAGCAAACAGGAAGTCTGCCTCCACGGGGATCTTGTGTCGGGGGTTGGCGTCTGTCTCCAGGGTGTCGTTGGGGGGTCCCGAGTCTGTCTGAATGCCGTCATCAAACTCTGAACCCCGACAAGCCTGGGGGAGATAATAAATGGAGTCATATAAGCCTTCCTCGCCTTTCACCTGAATGAGAGACAGGTTGGGTTGGTAAGCCAAAGGGGATATATGGCAAGCGACAGCTTGCCGAGCAAGAAACAAGACCAGAGGGTGCATTCAGCTCCGCAGACATCTGAATGGCACCCATGATGAGCAACATACTGTATCATGCTTGTGATGACAACAGTGAGGGGATGACTTGGCAAAACATGACTTTGCGTTTGTCGTCATCCCCGGTCACTGTGCTAAATTCAAGTGCTAACAAGATGCCTGTTACTATGCCACTCTTTTGTTTTGAATGTGCCGATTGTTTTGAATCTCAAGGCAAACCTGAAAGTCTGCATTCTGACCAATATGACTTTTTCCCGTCCTGTCTTCTATTTTAGTTTCCTGTCTCCTGTCCAATCAATCACCCCCCATGCCCCCCCCCCCTTACTACACTACACATCTCACCTCTCTCTTTAGTGTTCCTTCTATCCTTTCCCCTCCTCCTCCTCCCATGCCATTGCTCCCTCTGCGGACACCCCACCTCTCAGCCCCGTGTGCACACGCTCCGTCTCACCTGGATGAAGAAGAGCTTGGGCTTGCCCACCAGGCTCTTGCACATGTCCCCGCGGAAGAGCGAGGTCATGCTCTTGATGGGCATTGCCCCGTCCGTGCCGTAGATCATGCCCTCCTCGCCGTGGCTCAGCAGGATGCAGGCGAAGCAGGAGCTCTCACTGTGGTCCTCTTCTGAGGCTAGGACAGACAGGCAGACAGACAGACAAACAGAGAGAGAGAGACACACACACACACACACACACACATGCAGAGAGTGCAATTTTGTGGTTTAAATATACTGTATGAGATTGTATTTAGACATTGAACCAAATATAAAACAATGTTACTGTATCTGCACAAGAATGACAATATGGCACAACTACAATTTCATAACTGTTTCAACTATAATTTTCAAACAGGGATTAGGGTTGAGATTAGACTCCAATGCACTGGTTACCAAATAGGCATAGAAGAAATTTGTCAGCAGTTCTCAGCAGTTCTCCTCAATTCTTAAAGTTAGCAAACCTCAAACCGACACCAACAACTACCAGACCTCGCCTGACTCAACAGGACCTAGTTGATATTTATAATATGCTAGGGCTAACGGTCATCGAGGTGTTCCGATATACAGAATTAATGGATAAGGTGTGGGGGTAAAGAATTCCACTGCAAGGAGCAGAGTGAAGTAGTTCCACAGTCCTTTACCTAACATTGAAGCTATTTATAATTCAGAAGGATTAGATATTGTCACATTCCTAAAACAATTACATAAAAAGTCATTTTTGGCAAAAAAAAAAAAAAAATGTTTTAGGTCAAATCATCCAAAAAAAATTTTTTTATTCCTGCAAAAACTGACATAAATTACTATTACTAGGCAATTATTCTAGCAAGGTGACGATATGACAGACTTGATGTGAATCCCAGATGTCGACTTCTGGACTAAGGCGATAGAATTGCATGCAGTAATTACAGTACAGTTAGTGATGTTCAGAGTAGGGCTACATTAGCAAAGCTATGCTTACAGAACATTAGCATTAAGCGAGGGCTACATTGAACTTAAATAACATTTCATTGAAAGAAATGTATTTTTTTTTTACTTAAAAATGAACTTCACAATTTAACCTTTGGGATGGAATCAACAGGAAAGTCCTGCAGCACATAGGTTCGTTGCATAAGTACTGTTTTCTTTCACAAAGTTGCAAGGTCGTCTGTCTGTACAGTAACAGCAGTAAATCCCACAACTCTTTGTGATTTTTTGCAATGTGCTGAAATAATCCTGAGCTCTAATGCCGGTTGCCTCCAAGCCCACAGCAAAAACCAACAGCAACAATGGAAATCACTCATCTGTGCAGTAACTGACCATGCCAGGCTGTGTTGGCATTCGTCCAGAAGGTGGTGACACTGATGCAGCTAGGGAAAAAAATTCCCCTGCCCTCAAACCACACTGCAACCCCTACAATATATGATGTGGCAAAGGACGCAGCTATCACACAAAACCAGTCCACACAGACAACTTGGATCATTTAGATACAGAAAGTATTGATTTCACACTGACCCTCTCCCAGTGATTTTATTGGAACGTTTTGTTGTTGCTCTAAACAATTTTTTTTAAAAACAAACATTAAAAAAAATAATATTGTAGCTCACCCTCTCTCATCAAACGCTCCATTTTCTCGCAGGTCTGGTCATTGTAGACACACACGTCGAAGCCCAGGCTTTTGAAGCACTTGTACAGCTCTCCAGCGTCCCTGTCAGTGCCATTGCGTACATTCATCCCTGTGCATGAACACGACACACAATATGGCCAGTAAGCTACTGGGAAAAATAGGCTGCAGTTACAGCAACAGTGATCCTACAGACATCAGACCAAAATACTGAAAATCTAGTCATTTGTTGTTTGTTTCCATCAAGTAGTGCAGTAGGGCGTTTTTTTTGACGATAGTGCAAGTTTTTTTACTGTTTGAGGAAACTCTCAATAGCTTGCTATGCAAAGACATAATTTGTTTTCATGCAGATAGTACACTTCTCTCTGCAGTGAAATAACATGCTTTGGTTTTCATTTCTGCACAATATAATAATAAACATAGCACAACTTCTCCATCCAGTACGTTCTGGGATTCATGATTCTTTATTGGGCAGGCATCATTATCTGGTGCTGATGAAAAGGCAAGGGGCAAACTAGTACCTGTCTTTTCATCAAAGTTCTTGTTGTTGATGATGATGCACTTGCCCACACGCTTGTGGCTCATCTTATACTGGAATGTTGGCGAAACGATCCTGTAATGGCTTTCAGAGGAGTTCTCCTGCTCTCGAGCCTGGCCATCCTTAGTCTTCTTACTAGGGAGAGGGGGAGAGGACACACACACACACACACACACACACACATGCACGCACGCACACACACACACAGATTCCCATTTCAGAAAGTTAAGGTACCTCTGTGGCACAAGGTGAAGGCTGTGCCATTGTCAGTCAGTTGTCCCATTGAAAACCCAAAAGAACTTTCTCAATTGTTTGGATGACAGTACATGTTCTCATTTAGACTAGCGTCAATTCATGTCATTCAACAGACTGGGGAAAGATGTTTTTGAGTTTGACAATGAAGTTGGTCTGTATTTGATCAAAATGACTTTAATGACCAAGACTAACATTTCTCTCAAAATTAGCTTTAACAACTTAAGACAGAATGACAAGTTTCATATTTTTTTTTTATAAATGTTTCCTAAGACAGAATACATAACAATTCAAACGTTCAAAAGTTCAATATTTTTGCTGAAGAAACAAACAATGAACAAACAAGGCCTTTAAAATACCAATGATCCAAAGTTAGAGCTCTAAACAAACATCACTTCCTCGTTAGCCACTATTTACCCGGTAATTTGACCATCCCTTACAAGTACATCCTGCTGAGAAAAGAAACAAACAGACAGCATAAACAAGTTTTTGTGACCACCACCCATTCCTGGCATATCTTATATGTTTTTAGAACAAGAAACAACCCACACAGGTGTACCAGCTAAACGACATTAACAACTTTGGAAAAAGCAAAGCAGCTTTTCCCCACAAAATTGGAAGTTAATTAATTACATGACATCACAATATCACAGCATCACATGAACAGGCTGCATATTTATCACATCAAGTCCTTTTTGGTGTGAAACACCTAATCTGCAGAAATCCCAACAGGGACCCTTATGCCAAACCTCTGGATTAGCCTGAAAGGATACACACTGACCACAGCCATGATAGTAAACCTCAAAATCAACACTATGGATCACCAACAACAACATATGGTTCAATGCGATACCTCAACTCCTACATAAAAATATATTGCCTATTAAAATGTATCTCAAGAGCATACAGACACATACATCTTTAACTGAGGAAACAAGGTCATGGCCAAAGCCTCCACCACGCAGCAGTAAAAAAAAAGGACAAGAATCCAAATCAAAACAAGACACCCATCAGCAAAAACTGTACACAAACTTCAACTGGCCTACTCTCCCTTAGAAAAATAAACACGACTATACTTTAAAATTAAAATATATACACATGCCTCAATGGCAATTCTTACAGACTTCTCATATTTCCATTTTTTCAAAGGATCCATCCAGATGGGTAGGCCTGAGCAGAGAGGCCATAGCACTCACAATATCTGCATGTATTCCAGAACAGCCTAGTCATCAGCTTGGCCCTGCGTTGCAACAATGGGAGCTGGTGTTCACTTGTTCTCACACACAAACGCACACATGCATGCATGCATGCACGCACGCGCGTGCCACACACACACACACACACACACACACAGTATGTCCACTGTATGGTGTGAGCATTTCTGGGGGATGTGGGGGGGCTTCACTGCTCCATAGGATTACCATGTGATCGCTCTGATCTCAACAGCGCCCCCCCACCCCACCCCACCCCCAAAATATCCCAACCCTTTCCAACCCCCTTTCCAACTCACTAAACACCCCAACCCCACCCCCCAAATGCCCCCCCCCACCTCTCTCCACAGTAGCAGGTGCCGAGTCAACCTTACCTGGGTTCGTCATTAAGTGCCACACCACTCTGCATCTGAAAATGCGTTGCTCCTCTCTCTGTCTTAACCTGGACCTGGATGGTGAAGCCGTATGCGTGCCTCCAAAACTCTTTTTGAGGGGGGGTCTGGGTGGGTGTCCCTTGAAATTTTTTTTTTTTGGGTGGCGAGGGTTGCGTGTGGGTGTGCGCTAGGATCCCGACATGCTCTATACTCTATAATGAGGCGAGTGCGCACTGCGGCTCTGGGATGGGCGGTGCAGGGGGAGGGGGAGGGGTGGGGGGCTGGGCTGGGCTGGGCTGGGCGGGAGGTCGGGGGTTGGGGGGGAGGTGGGGGGTGGGGGTGTCCCTGAGTCAGCAAGGCTGGCCACGCCAGAGCTTTCTAAAAGGCCCCCTGCCTAACTCAACCCACCGCC
>JASCQY010000089.1:6122343-6146758 GCA_030264315.1 Sardinella tawilis | reverse complement strand
CACACACACACACACACACACACACACACACACACACACACACACACACACACACACACACACACACACTCTAACATGGCTGCCTGTGCTGCAGGTGAAGTACCAGCAGAAGTATGAGCAGGAGATGAAGGGCAAAGCCAGCACTGAGGTGGGAGTGGCAGAGATGGCTCAGGCCAGGGAGAACGCCAGCAATATCAGCCAGGTGAGACACCAGAGCCATAGAGCTCAAGCCATCTCACCACCACCAGGCAGCACACACTCACTAGCCATTTAGCAGCTAACTTCTGCTAATGAATGATCAAGGGCTACAGTACATGGTGCGATGTCTTTGTTTAACTGTATATCCAAGTATATCCAGTTGCACATCAGTTTTCATCATTATCTTTGAGATGATCTCTTGAAGATCTCTGGTATATGTATTATTACATACAGTATATTGTATGTACATATATTGTATAATATAGTACATATATATACTATATTATTAGTACATATATTAATTTGCTGCTTAGACAATACTCTGCAGTTGTGGTTCTACTGTATATACTGTAGTGTAATATTATTATAATATTATAATAGTGTAATATTATTATAATATTATACTGTATATAAAGTGAAGTGATGAGTTCCAAGGGGCAGTATAGGGTTTCAGTGATTTTCGAACATCTGATGGGTGTTGTTGGAGATGAAGCGAGGGCACAGAGTTTATAAACAGCTTTGCAGAGACACCAGCTGCCCCAGGCAGAGCTGAGTCTGAAAGGCCACATGATTAGAACTATTTCGAGATGCCGCTCAACACATGGCAACCTTGTTTTTCACTGGAAGTGGGAATATCCCAGTTTAGTGGAGTGCACTCAGCAATTATGGGAACTTTCGCTTGGCAGTAGAGTGTGTTGTTGACGTCGTGCAGAAAATGATAACTAAACCACTCTCTCTCTGTACAGTAGGTCAATAACTTGTGTGCACTTTGTTGCACAAGACAGTTTGATATTGCGCTAGTAGCACTTTGTATTGCCTAATAAGAGTTTTCAATGAAACTCTGCTCAGAAAGGCACCTACTATGAAGTAAGACTCAAAGGAGAAGTGAGCTCATCAATGGATATGTTGTGACTTCTGCTTTTCTTTCTTTTTCTTTTGTTTTGCACAGCTGGCCTACACAGAGGAGTACGAGCAGCAGAGAGGCAAGGGCAGCTTCCCAGCCATGATCACACCAGCCTACATGCAGGCCAAGAAGGCCAATGAGCTGGCCAGCAATGTGAGTCTCACTTGACATACAGTATAGCAAAATGCAATTTGATACTTGTCCTTTTGTGTCAGCTAAAGATCAAATGAAGGAAGCTGCTTGAGTTTTATTCTCGGAGAGGTGTGTTAACGATTTGGGATTTATTGAGAGATGTTTGTGTGTGTATTTCTAAAGCATTAAGATAAGCAGTGCTCAGGCCCCTGAACGAAAAGGAAACCTCATAGACACACACACACGCACACACACACTCACCTTCATCCGTCACACTCATCACCTTTCAGTGCTTTGTGGAATGTGGGAGGTGGTGGGTTGTGGAATGGAAGCCTCTCTCATGACTGCCACCAGGAATCTGATGTTGTCACTGCTGTAGCACTCAATGGCCTGATTTAGGCATACTGTCTCTGTGCTTGCAGGAGTTGAGTGTGTGTGTGTGTGCGTGTGTGTGTGTGTGTGTGTGTGTGTGTGTGTGCATGTGTGTGTGTGTGTGCGTGTGTGTGTGTGTGTGCGCGTGTGTGTGTGTGTTGTGTGTGTGTGTGGCTGTGCACGTGTGAGTAGATGTGTTCATGCCAGGGGAATGCAACCTGATATAGGTTAGCTTGTAGACTTGCAGTTGCAGGGGTCAGTTTGTATTTCGGCTCAAGCCATCCCTTTCTCCTTTCAGCTGAAATACAAGAAGGACCTTTCCAAGATGGCCACCTCACACTATCAGTCTGTGAACCCCGACGAAAATCTGGCCATGAAAAACGCCCGTAAAATCAACAAGATCGTCAGTGAGGTGAGACGTAAACAAAAGAAAGAGCAACAGACCCCTGTGCTTCCTTTCCATCTTGTTTCCATCTCCTCAGGCCTGTGTTTGTCTATGGTGCATTACACCTAAGTGTGGGACAATGTGTTGAAGGCCCTGGTTGTTTACACCGCTGCCAAACATAGCACACTCAGTCACTGGGATCGCCCTGTGACTGACAGCCAGGATTAGAGCAGTCATCAGTCACAGGCTTCGTGGTCGCGCCCAAAATCCTCCTCACCTGGCGTGGCAGGCATCTTTGGCATGGTGGCTCTCCTGCCGAGCCGTGCCAGTCAGAAACACACACACACACATATACTGTACACACACAGACACACACACACACATGCAATTGGCACTTCACATGGCAACAGAACGCTATAGTGGAACTGCAGGTCTGCCCACATTCCCAGACTGATACCTGATGATCCTGGAGACGCTGTTTGTATCAACGTCACGCTTTTATCTTTTTTTATCTACAAAGGTCAAGGGGTCAATGATGCTGTTGTGTGCAAGTGTTGAGCTCATGGCTGAGGGGGAAGATTTTGTTCCCTGGTGGGGTGTTGGATGGTGTGGGGGGTGGTGACAGCGTGTGTAGCCGATGTCGGTAATGACATGCCATACGGGGCTTATACTGTAGATGATCTTGTGTTTGTGTTCGTGTGCCGTGCCCACAGGTGGAGTACAAGAAGGACCTTGAGACCACCAAAGGCCACAGCATCAACTACTGCGAGACGCCGCAGTTCAAGACTGCCAGCAAGGTCGCCAAGTTTGCCAGCGATGTGAGTGTCACGTTTGCAGCAGTGTGATCCGAAAACTATCTGACTCTCTATCTATATCTGAGCTATTACCGGGCAAAGTGGAATAGCTTTGGCAATGACTGACTTGCTTCCTGCCTGTTAGATGCCACTCCTGCAAAATGATGAAACAAAATTTGTGTGTCTCTGTGTGTGTGTCTTTACGTGTGTGTGTGTGTGTGTGTGTGTGTCTCTGTGTGTGTGTCTTTGCGTGTGTGTGTGTGTGTGTGTGTGTGTGTGTTTTGCTGATTACAGAACAAATACAAGGAGAAATATACCAACCACATGAAGGGCCACTATGAGGGCTCTGGCATGGACAAGCAGACCATGCATGCCATGAAAGTTCGGAACCTGGCCAGCGATGTGAGTCCTCCTCTCCGATTTCAGTCTCCCTGAAGTGGTTCAGAGGCCCCCAGAGGCCATTCATACAGGCCCTCATCAGTCCATAACTAGCATCACCTGACTGGGTGATAATGGGCCGTGAATGACATAGCCACACGGAATACATTTGTTTAGCCTCAAACACTAAATTCAATTACAGTAAACCGTTTCCAGTGAATTTGAAAACACACTCTACACAATGGCATCTTTCGCAAGACCTGTTATAAAATGGATTTATGAGCTGCAGTATGTTTACAAATATAATTTTGTGGCTCACCCTAGGCTTTAAAAATTGTGGAGACTCTATTAATAGTAGGTATAGTATGAAGGCTGTTGGCATTCATGATATTTTCTCTTCACCATTTCAGATCTCCTACAAGTCAGAGCATGACAAAGAGCAAGGGGAGTACAACTATCCAGCCACTATCACCCCTGGATACAAGGCTCAGAGGAAACTGGACCCACTGAAGGACGTGAGTGTTTTTTTGCTAGAATCTTAATACTGTACATACTGTAATAGAAAAACACTATTTACAATTTATTAACAATGTAGATCATTTATTAACATCTTATAAACAAGTCATGTGTTTATCTAATGTCTGCTTTTCTTCCCTATGTTCTGTAGGTGAACTACAGACAGCATATTGACAAGCTGAAGTACCACACAGTAGCCAACACCCCTGACATCGTACAGGCCAAGATCAACGCTCAGCAGCTCAGCAATGTAAGTTCAGAGCAGCCTATCAGAGCTTGTGTGTGCAACATTGTTTACAGGGGCCCTAGGGTTATGTCAAAATAGCATGGTTTAAAGCTATGGGCACCTTTCCACCTCCAAGCATATGTAAAGCTGCTGTTTTTCTGTCCAGTTGAACTACAAAGCTGACTATGAAAAGACCAAGACCCAGTATACCCTAGTACAGGACCTGCCCGAGCTCAAGAAGGCCAAAGCTAATGCGGAATTGATTAGTGATGTAAGCAGACACATAACTGTATACCCACACATGAGCAAAAACACACACACAAACAACATAGAGAAATCAGGACTGTGCCGTTCATCACAGCAAAAAAACATCGTAACACTTTTGGTCAACATTGGTTTCCTCTTTGACGTTCTTCAATAACTTTGGGAAGACCATCCATTATATAAATACAAAAATGCTTTTTTGGATTTAACTGATTAAACTTTTGAATATTATTCCACCGAAAAAAAAAAAAAAAAAGTAAAAACATTCACCTGAAAATCTTGTAAAAAAATCCACATGAAAACTGGAAAATTGGAAGTTGTTTGATTGCACAGCCCTAGAGAAGCCCATTCCCTCCACGTGGGAATGCAGTGGGGATGAATAACGCTGGCTTATCCTTTCCCTCACACACCAGATCAAATACAAGGAAGAGTGGGAGAAGACCAAGTCCAAGGCATGTGACATCGGCCTGGACACCCTCACTGTCAAAGCTGCCAAGGCATCCCGAGACCTCGCCAGTGATGTGAGTCCATCTCATAGACATCCTCAGTCAGGACGCCTCCCAGGAACTTAGAGACGGATAGAGACATAGAGGCAGCCTTTAGGGAGGTGCTTTGCCAGCACAGGAAGACAAGGTAGTCTTTGTGGTCCATAAGAGAAATTTGTTTTCAAGCACCCAAAGGATATCGAACAGCAGATATGATGGGAAGACTATGTGTTATACTGTACTGGTCTGTGTCCAGGACTTAATTTCTGGTGCTGGTCAAGGAGTTTTCTCTTCAAATGTTGTTTTTTTTTTAAAACTGTTAACTGTTTTAGTCTGTTTTTGTTATGGTAAGGACATACTGTATTACAGTTGTAAAGCCCAACATAATTATGTCTATGATTGCATCGCTGACAGATCAAGTACAAGGAGGACTTCATGAAGACAAAGGACAAGTCCGTGGGCGTCAATGTGAGCGATTCCAAGACTCTTCACTCCCTTCAGGTGGCCAAGCTCAACAGCGAGGTGAGAGATCACAGCATGCAGAATTATCATCCACATTACACATAAAATGGTCAGAAAACATAAGAAACAAGCCGAATAGATGTTAAAGTTACAATGGATCTACTATTTTATCCTTATCTATGGTATATCTATCTATATAGTTGATTTTTTTTATTATGGACATCCAAATCAGCCATCATTTTTACCAAGACAAATTCATTTATTTTTTCCTTGTGAAAACCTTAGTGAAATAAACAATTCTGATTCTTCGGTTTCTGATTCTATGAATGTAACAAGCCACAGCGGTCACTCATGTGCTGGTAGTGCAGATAGTCCACTTCCCCTCCCACCTCTATTTACTCTACTTCTCTCCGCCTGCACTTCTCTCCTCAGATCGCCTACAGGAAGGACTCAAAGGAGATCCAGTCCCAGTGCCACCTGCCTAAGGACATGGTGAACCTCAGCCACGCCAAGAAGGCCCAGGCCCTGGCCAGCGACCTGGACTACAGGAAGAAGCTCCATGAGTACACCGTGCTGCCTGATGACATGAAGGTCCAGCAGGCTAAGAAGGCCTACAATCTCCAGAGTGAGGTGAGATAAAGAGCACTGCAGGAAGGAAATTTTAGATCGAAACCAAGTACATGAATTAATTATGGTAGTTTTGTTATCGTTTACAGTGCTTATCATTTCTGATTTTATTAATGATACTGTAGATCTGTAGATACATCTAAATATAAAGATCTCATGTACTGTACAGTATGAATTGGACCGTGAAACAGTGTTTTCAGATTTCATGCATAAGACCACTGCATCATGTCTCCTGTAGAATGTGTACCGCTCAGACCTGAACTGGATGAAGGGGGTGGGCTGGGAGGCAGAGGGCTGCTTGGACATCTCCCAGGCCAAGAAGGCAGGAGAGCTGCTCAGCGAGGTGAGCCTAGAGATGCTGAGGGAGCAAGATTGCGGAGATGTCTTCCCTGCACCTGTGTTTGGGGTACTAACTAACTGAGTCTGACTAGCTTTACACTGTTTCTTTCTTTACCAGAACAAATATCGTCAGAAGGTGGACAAGGTGAAGTTCACGCAGGTGGCAGACACGCCACAGATCAAACATGCCAAGAAGAGTCAGGAGCTTCAGAGTGGGGTTAGACACTTCCTTCCAATCCCCAATGTTTTAGGAACAACCCAGAACTTGATTTTTTTTTTACTTGTATATTCTCTCATTTTATACTATTAGACACTTAAGTGTACGGTTTGCTATAATCACCATTACAGATTTATTTAGACAAAGCGTATGTTTTGTATCTGTATTAAACATAACAATAATAATAAATGATTATAAATTACCAATAATCGATTATTGGTTGTGGTGCTTATGATGTTGGTAGTTATGTTGTCCTTGTTTCTCCATAGCTGACATACAAGGCAGACTCCGAGCAGATCATTCACCAGTACACCATGACCAAAGATGAGCCAGTCTTCAAACAGGCCAAGGCTAACGCTGAGCTGCTCAGTGAGGTATGACCTGTCCTCCAAGGACCATCACAGCATTACCTTCAGCATACACTAAGTGTGGGCTACTGTACATTTTTACCCTGACATGAACCCATCATCTTGTTACTGTTATCATTTTGGCTCCACCAGAGGGTCTGGGCCACATGGCAGATTTAGAATGACTGATGTTTGAATGAAGTCTTTATTATTCCATTCCTTACATGGTTGTTGTTGTTGTTTATTTATTTGTAGAAATCGTATAAGAGCAGCTGGGAGCAGGAGAGAGAGAAGGGCTTTGAGCTCAGCATGGACGCCTTGTCCATCCTCACAGCCAAAGCTAAGAGGGATCTGGCCAGTAATGTGAGTCTGTCTTTGGATTCTTAAGGTCATCATACATTTCTACTACAGATACATGTCCTCTACTGATTGGATATTTGAATTTGTATTGACTCATTAGCACCATGTCCATCATAATGACTTACTGTACAAATACAACACAGATTAATGATTGCATTCAATGACACTGGAATTAAACGTTTTAGTGACATCCGACCAATTTTTGCCCTGTCAAATGCCCGCAGATTAAGTACAGACAGAATTACGAGTTGACGAAAGGAAAGATGATTGGCGTGAAGACTGTGGCTGACGACTCCCAGCTTGCCCACTCCACCAAGGCCTCCAAGCTCCAGAGCGACCTCAACTACAAGAAGCAGTACGAGGACACCAAGACGAAATACAGCGCCTCTCTGGACATGATGAACCTCACGCACGCCAAGAAGGCCCAGGACATGGCCACCGACATCAACTACAGAACCTACCTGCACGAGTACACCACCTTGCCCACGGACAAGGCAGTACAGTGGGCCAAATCGGCCTACAATCTGCAGAGTGACGTGAGTGTCAATTTATCCAAACTACAGTTCCCATCCTTTATCTCTTTGACCATTCCACCAGCATAAAGCTTGTTAAGCTGTCTCATAAGGTAGCCTATTAATAAAATGTAGGCCTGCAATGATAGATTCTGTATATCACTGGGGGAGTAATACCAGTTCTAGCAGGTGCAGGTGTTGTGTAGCAGCCTACTGTATCATAGCAGCAGCAGTACTGTAGTAGGAGTAGTAGTCGTGCATAGGATCTCTTGAAGGTGTGACCCTCTGGCTTGTCAGTGCTGTGTGACATGAGATAGATTTCTGTCCTCAGAAAACCTACCGGTCGGATCTGAACTGGATGAGAGGAGTTGGCTGGATGGCAGGGGAATCCCTCGATGTCCGGCAGGCCAAGAAGGCTGGAGATATCATCAGCGAGGTAAAGCAGCACCATCTCCTTAGGATGGCATATAGCCAGCACATAGCCTACTGTACACGCTAGCTGCTAGGCTAGACTGTTACAAGGGAACAGCTACTGTAAAGAAGCAGCATAGCATCTGATTAGCAAGGCCTAAGTGACTTTATCTCTGTATCTTAAAGTCTTGATGCCCCCTCTATTGCTAGGCGTATTAGGCACGTGCCATATTGGGTTAGGTGTACAATAAGTCAATCCAACTTCACAGCTTTCATCAAAATACAGTTAAGGGAGGTTTATGCAAGGGTATACATTTGTAGGCCAGCGCTCTTTCTAGACCGTTCCGCAACTGAGTGTATGCTTGGCATCCATCATTACATAACCACTGAAACAGGGTCAAGATGAAATAGTTCTTTTATAGCTGTGGTTATATTTAGAGGAAAAACTAGTCCACCGACGGTCAACTATTTCACAGTTAGTTAAGGACTAGGGGACGTGAGAAGCACTCCTTAGTCAGCTAAAATATAACCCAGTAATTTATTATTCAACAAGCTGACAAGTTCTTTGCCTCCCATTACATGAATTGTAGTATATGCCTTTGGAAAACTTTTGATTTCGAAAGTTAAAGTAATTGTTGCATTTGAAGCTAAGAGCATTTCCTCAGTTGACAAGAGAGTAATTATTAGATACAGGGAGCTTTTAAATGCTCTTTGGTTTACTGCCAGTGAGTTTTAATTCTGGATTTGAAAAAATAGATCCATTTCTGAAATAGCCTTTCCGTAATTTATCCTGTGTAGTCTAGGAGGACATGCTGGTGGAAGTGCTGATCCTTCACGGAAAGGCACACTTATGTATTCACAATCAATCTTCGTACAGTCCAGTAGCCAACACTGAGTGGCCGTTATTAGCGCCTTAGCATGCCAGCTAAGTAGAGTGGCCCAAAATAGACTGGTGGCCAGACTGTGGCTTGAGTTTCTGAGAGGGCAAACTTTCATCACTTTGGAATCTTAAGATCCTACAATAAAACAAAGCTATCCTTGGAATGCCAGATAGGGCATAAAGATGAGTCAACAAAAAGTACCTAAGGCACAGAATGTCTTAGAGAATGATTGGTGAAGAGTCATAAACCTCAACCTGCTAGTCTGTACTAAATCACTTCAGATGGGCATTTCCCACCGGCTATGTGGTGCAAGCTTAATTCTATTAATAAATGATAGTGGGCAGTGGAGTAGTCTATAAATAATATTTGTATATAATATTGATACTGAAAAAATAGAAGTATTCAAAACTAGAGAAAGAACAGCTCATGTTCTTCTCAACGTCTTTTACTGTAACTCATTCTCTAGTGTATGCTCTTCTACTCCCAATCATTCCGGCTAGGAATAGTACAGCCAGCCTTGTCTTATGTGTGTGTATGTGTGTGTGTGTTACAGAAAAAGTACCGGCAGAATGTGTCCAATATGAAGTTCACCAGCGTGGAAGACACACCAGAGATGGTGCAGGCCAAACTCAGCAACAAGCTGGTTCTGGACGTAAGCCACTTGAACTCTCTCAACCGACTAGCCTACACACATGCCAACTTGCCAGACATGGGCATTTCATAGTTCTCATCTCATGCCCAAGTCTAAAACTTAATCAGTCATGTCCTGGGATATTTAATTCCTGGGTGCTCTGCTGGATTACATTTGCAAATTTGTCCGGATGAATTTAGAGCATAACTGATGAAATATGTGTTTAGTATTTTCAGAATTGATTAATTAATTAAATGACATTCCTTTTATATGCTACATTTTATTGAGTCATACAGTGCATTTCCAGGCAGCCAATAAACGGTTTTGAATCAGTTTATTGGCCAAATTCCATTTACGCCAATAAACCATTTCACCTGTTTACAAGCAAGTAAAATGTCACGTTTAGTGCATACTGAATGCCTGTTTAACAAACCAAATATGTCCATTTTCAATTTATTCCAAAAATAAAAAAAGAGGTTTACAAGACACAGACATATTCAGTTTCTTCTCACCAAACTGATTCAAAACCGTTTATTGGCTACATGGAAATGCTCTGATAGTCCAGTGTATTGATGATAAATGGCTGCCATGTTAGCCCTGGCTGCTACAGGAAGACATTAGGCTGTTCCTCAGTGGCTGTGAATGACTCTGCGTGCTTTTGCAGCGTCTGTACAGAGAGAAGGGTGAGAGCTTGAAGCACAACTACACTCTCACTGGCGAACTCCCCGAGCACGTCCAGGCCAAACAGAACGCCATGAACATCAGCGACGTAAGGGCCTGCTCACACTCACACACACATTTCACACTTCACACACCTCGCTAGGTAGGCCAGTGGATGCAGGGTTCCATTTCCGAACCCCACATTGTGTCACTTTGTGCCACTGTGTCACCTTGGATAAAAGTGCCTGCTGCTAAATAGCAGTTCACTTTGCTTCGTAAATTCAGTATTTTGAGAGTGTTTTGTGTTGTGTGCCATATATAGAAACGCTACAAACAGTCCTGGACCAAGATCAGAGACGCCGGCTACCAGCTCCGCCTGGATGCCATTCCATTCCAGGCTGCCAAAGCTTCAAACCAAATTCTCAGCGATGTAAGTCGGAGAGTATGCTTCACTTTAGATAGGCATGTTGTGTGTCAAGGCAGCAAGATAATGGCCTATAATGACTTTAATGACATTGTGTGCATGTGATCCTCTCAGCAAAAATACAGAGAGCAGTTTGAGAGGACCAAGGGCAAGATGATTGGACTCAAGGGTCTTCAGGATGACATTAACATCGCCCACTCGGTCCACGCCAGCAAACTCCAGAGTGATGTGAGTCAAAAGGCCATATTCAATTTGAAAAAAAAAAAAATCGTTCTAATTTTACCAACTGTATGTTCCATTGTGTCTGTTGGATCCTCTATTTGCTGCTCTCTTATTGGTGCTTTGTGTCCTCTTTCCCCTCCCGTAGATCTCATACAAGAAGGACTCGGCTAAATTGCAGTCCCAGTACCACCTCCCCATGGACATGCTGGAGGTGGCCCACGCCAAGAAGGCCCAGGCGCTGGCCAGCGAGCAGGACTACAGGCGCATCCTGCACGAGTACACCTCGCTGCCGGACGACATGAAGGTGCAGGCCGCCAAGAAAGCCTACGAGCTGCAGAGTGATGTAAGTGGCCTCCCCCTCCCCCCCAACACACACACACACACACACACACACACACAGACACTCACACACACACACACACACACACTTACACTTTGTCCTAACTGCAAGCGACTGTCGTGTTGTCGCGTAGCATAGACTGTTCTCTGTCTACATTGGGTCCGTTATTATGATGTTGTACTTGTAGAGATTCTCCATTCAATCTGTGGAGCAAAGCGGCGCGACTGAAATAGAAATGGGCAGCTGGACTAAAAAGTCGCACAGCAACGCTATTTGTTGCACTGGGTCGCGTCGCATTCAGTTAGGACGTTCCAATAGAAAATAACAATGATCGAACTGCGTTTGTTGCACGCATGCGGTCGCGTCGCATGCAATTAGGACACAGTGTTATATGTATTGTACATAGTAGAAGAGAGGAGTAAGGACAGTATTGTGGATAGACTGGCAGTTGTCTTAATAAATGGTACTGATGTTATGGCAGTGTAGTTCTAAATCAAGAAGCTAGTGCCAACCTCTATCCACATTTCAGTGCACAGCTGAGCGTCAACTGAATATGTGTGCGTGTATACTGTATGCATTTTTTGTTTGTACAGTACATCTGTGCTTATTGTGTGTCTCTGTGTGTGTATGTGTGCGCATGTTTATCTTTTATCTTTTCTGTAGAAATCCTACCGCTCAGACCTTAACTACCTGCGTGGTGCTGGCTGGATTGCCACGGGGGCTCTGCAGATCGAGGGCTCCAGACGGGCCACAGACCTCATCAGTGATGTGAGTCCTCTTATCAACCACATATTCTTACTTGAAGAAACTGTGGCTCATGTAGAACTTTGTCTGACTTTCATACATTTTGATAAAGATCAAGACATACTGTAGGTGTAAGTGAGGTATGACAATAGGATTTGCACTTTGAGTAACCTACTGTACCTACAGATCTAGTACATCAAATGAGACTTTTTGAGAATCAAATAAAGTTGTTTGTCTTGATGCTAGTATAGCTAGTAATCCATAAAGTATCCACTGAGTGTTCTTAAACTGCTGCCCCATCACTTTTGCATATTTTCCTCTTTCCAGAAAAAGTACCGTCAGCAGCCATATCAGTTCAAGCACACCTCTGTGGTGGACTCTCCAGACATCGTCCATGCCAAACAAAGCAACAAGATAACCAATGAGGTAAGAGGTCAAAGCCTCTTGATACCTTTCCTCCTGAGTTGGGTTAAGCAATGTTTCTGTTTTAGGAGAAATTAAAAAAAGTGCTTTGCACAACTGCAATTTGTAATGATTTTTGGTAGTGGTCAAGCTTTACAAGCTCACAGATGCATGGCCCCTGAAATGTTATATGGACTCTGGATATACCTTAAATGTTGCTGTACTTTTTTATTTAGCGTTTGTACAAAGAGGCTGGCGAGAATTTCAGGCACAACTACACCATCACAGCAGAGAGGCCAGAAATCACCCAGGCAAAGATCAATGCTGCCAACTACAGCGATGTAAGTGCTACCAATACTCTCTCTCTCTCTCTCTCTCTCTCTCTCTCTTTTTTCTCTTTCTCTACAATTGTAAACAGACCGGAGAGAGAATAGATTGCAAAATTGCATTCATTGCTGAAGTCTCCTGATTTATTCTGCTGGTGCATTTCCCGCAGGTTAAATATAAAGAGTCGTGGCACACCCTGAGAGCTCAGGGCTATAAACTCACCATGCAGGACATACCCTTCCAGTCAGCCAAGGCATCCACAGGCCTGGCCAGTGATGTAAGTCCACACTTTTAACGCATGTTATCTGCCTTAACAATGGGATTCTCTTCTCTGATTGGCTGTTGGGGTGGCCATTAATTCCATATTACATGTCACCTTCGAAGTAGTTCTAAAAATAAACTTTAGCACCGTTCCATACCAATGCGCTTATGAATGGTATCCATAACGATAGTAGCCCTTGAAACTGAAACTAACTATTTCAGGCTGTTAACTCCCCCCTTAACGGTGGCTACAATGGGTTATTTCTCGCATTTCACGCACGTTGTTCGTAAATATAAAGAAATTTGTTGATAAAAAGTGATGTTAAGCAGATAAAAGGGATAACAGCCTCCGTGGAGACCTGTTTGTGCTGCGTACGTCGCCGGAGTTCTAGCCACCATCTCGCCATTATTTCCGTCAAACAGGTCACCGCGTCGACTGTTATCCCTTACTAAACATCCCCTCCAATACCTTTGACAATACCTACAGCCATACTTTTTCTATTTATGCCTCCGTAAATCAGCCTTTGCAAGGAAACTAGAGATGTGACTACAGTATGTAAGTTAATGTTAGCGTTGGGTAAATACACTGCACTGTTGAATGGTATGCAAAACTCTCATCAAAAGATCTCATCTGCTTCTCCTAAAGGTATTTAGGCAAAATAAGGAGCCATTAAGAACTGTAGATTATGGAGACAAAAAGGATATTTAAGGGATAAGATCTAAAGTTGCACTAAAGATGGACTGACACAAGTGGAGGGCTACGTACTTCATGAAAGGCAATAGATTTGCTTTGAGCCTTGCTTTTGTCTTTATCTCACTCTCCCCCCACTCTCTCTCTCTCTCTTTCACACACACACACACACACGCGTGTTTAGGTCCAGTACAAGCACAGCCACGTGCTGGAGAAAGGGAAGCACATTGGGGTGCGTAGTGCCCAGGAAGACCCCCTACTGGCCCACTGCATGCAGATGGGCCGTCTCCATAGCGACCAGTACTATCGCAAGGACGCGCTGATCGCCAGTGGCCAGTACCACCTGCCTATGGACATGGTGAACCTCGACCACGCCAAGAAGGCCCAGGCCCTGGCCAGCGACCTGGACTACAGGAAGAAGCTCCACGAGTACACCGTGCTGCCCGATGACATGAAGGTCCAGTGGGCCAAGAAAGCTTATGATCTGCAGAGCGAGGTGAGAAACCGCTAGAGACAAAATAGGGAGCAAGACATGAAAATGCTGTATTACTGTAGATTGCAAATGTTGTATTACATAATGCATTGTCCTATCTAGTGTTATCTCCATCTTTTTGCTAACTCTTTCCTAGTCCATTGCATTAACAGTGTGCTAGTACACAAAATTAACCTGCAATGTGCAATGTACTGTATCATGAAAATGATTTATTTCCTCATCTTCTCCATGTGTCCAACAGAAAGTGTACAAGTCTGACCTGAGCTTCATGAAGGGTGTGGCCTGGGATGGTGTGGGGGCACCTATGCTGGAGTCAGCCAAGAAGGCCGGAGATCTCATCAGCGACGTGAGTGCACCCATCCCATCATTTAGAAAGTTATAGAATCAACAAGAATTAAAACAGCAATGCATGTAATTATTAGAAATCAGTGCCATTTAAATTCATAGTGTTCAGTATTACAGTAGTTCTTCTACTAGTAGAACTGATTTAATGGCTTTTAAGACATTTCTTATAGACTAAATATTTACATCATTTACATGTTTATTCATGCTTCACATAAAAAATGAAAACGATTTCCTGTTGCAGAAAAAGTATCGTCAGAGCGCTGACCGCATCAAATTCACTTCGGTGGCAGATTCCCCTGATATCCTCCATGCTAAGAACAGCTATATGCAGTGCAGCGAGGTATAGTAAGGGGCTTTCATTATGAACCCATTCCATCATTTTGTTGACTGACAATTGAACAGGCGTTGTTGTTGTCGTTCTCGTTGTGTTGGCCCTGTTTTACTCGACTGAGCGCTCATGAATGTGTTTGCGTGTTGCAGAGGCTCTACAAATCTGGGGACACTGATGCCATGCACAAGTACACTCTCACAGCTGACCATCCCGACTTTGTCCGGGCGAAACTTAACGCACAGCAGATAAGCGATGTAAGACACTCACTGTCTCGATAGCGAACGTTAACGTGATTAATTGCTTTTCCTCGAGAGACAGGCAGGTTGATCTAACCACTCAATGTTTCCCATGCAGAAAGTGTATAAGACCTCAGGTGAGCAGGTGAAATCTGCAGGATACGACTTGAGGCTGGACGCCATTCCCTTCCAAACAGCCAAGGCCTCCAGGGAGATAGCCAGCGATGTGAGTTCACCATGAAACTTGCTTTTGATTCAATTTCTATTAGTTATGCATATTCACAACACGCCTTTGGGCTAATATGTAAAATATACAATATATATCCACTGTATGTGGATAAAGTTTTTGTAGTTTTACATAACATAGCGTGGCATTTCAGGACATAAACCTGCAGTGGTTAGAAAAATATTTTTTTCAATGATATAATTATTTTTATTACTAAATTATGAAGATGTCAGCAGAGATAATCCAGCATTCAAAATGTCTTCCTCGAACCCTTTCCAGTTCCGCTACAAAGAGGCGTTCGTGAAGGGCAAGGGCCAGCAGGTGGGGCTGCTGAGCGTGGAGGACGACCCCAAGATGGTGCACTCGCTGGCCGTGGGCAAGCTCCAGAGCAACACCGAGTACAAGAAGCAGTTCCACGAGATGCGCTCGCAGTTCAAGCTGCATGCCGACCAGCCCGAGTTCCTGCAGGCCAAGAAAAGCCAGGCGCAGGCCAGCGACCACAGCTACCGCCAACGGCTGCACGACTACACCTGCGACCCCGAGCAGCTTAACTTCAAACACGCCAAGGCGGCCTACAAGCTGCAGAGCGACGTAAGTACCTGAGTGAGAAGACGAAATAATTTTGTGACCAGTGATTTTGATTCACCGTACATGCAGACTGTTCTTCTTTACTGGATTTTCTGTCAATGTTATGCGTTTGTAATGTGATATTATAGACCATTTAATCACGGAAATGAGATTCCTGCTTTTAGATTGTAGTTTTCAATGAATTCGTTGGTTCCTATTGAAACTTGAAAGTTAATCCCTCATATCCTGGATTACAGTGGATGTTAGGGGAGGAGGCATTGTTTGTGGGTATAAAACGTTTGGAGTGGAGTTTACTCTAAACCTCCAATTCTGTTGACGGCTCACCGTACAGGTGAACTACAAGTCCGACCTGAACTGGATCAAGGGAGTGGGCTGGACCCCTCCAGGTTCCCACAAGGCTGAGATGGCCCGGCGGGCCGCTGAGCTGGGCCTGGCCGAGGGAGTGGACACCGATGAGGCCATCGCCAAGTACCAGCAGCTACTGGTGAGCAGCAACAGATACAGTGCTTATAACACCTTTATAACAACCTAAGCACAAAAATCTTGTTTTTATTTAATTATATGAATTAGACAGCCATTAGATAATTAAAATACTTGTAAAATAAGTAGATTTTGTGTTTTGATAAATAGCGGGCACTTCTTGCTGGGAATCAATTTATCAATTTATCTAATTATCCATCACTATACTCCTCTGTGTCTATGTGTCCATGGCAACCTCTCCTCTCTCAGATGTACCAGCGGCAGATGATGATGGAGGAGCAGATGCAGCTGATGCAGCAGCAGCAGGAGTCCTCCTCCAACCAGGTGGAGACGGTGGAGGAGTTCCACCAGCCCGACGTCAACCCCGACGCCATGGAGGTCCTCCACGTCAAGAGGAAGAAGATCCAGACCATCCAGACCAACTTCCGCAAGGCCACCAGCACCACCCACACCACCCACACTCAGTCCTCATCCAGCACGCAGTCCGCCGTCACGTCCCAGACCGCTATGTCATCCCAGAGCGCCATCTCCCAGTCTGCCATCTCCCAGTCCGCCATCTCCTCCAAGCAGACCGCGGCGCTGGTCTCCGGCTCCTCCGAGCACCACGATGTAGACTAATACCGTTGAAACCCCACTCCTGTTATTTAAATCATCGATGTACTTACTATTTTTATATGATGTAGTGAACTACTGTAGAGCCTGGTGCTTTTTATCAATGGATGAATCCAGCTGATGAGCTATGAAGGGTGGAGAGATGCTAGAGCCTACTGAGAGAGAGAGAGAGAGTTTTGCATGTGAAAAAGGTCACAAGGAAGGGCAAAGAGAGGATCATGGTGTCAAGAGTGTATGATGGAGGATGTAGAGAAGACTGGGACAGAGAGGGTTAACAGGAAGTTGAAGTTTTGACTTGTTTGGTGATGATGCATGTATAAGAGAAATGCTGTATTTGCCTCAAGTGTGATGGTAGCTCTGTTCAAAAAAAAAGATGCTCCTCATTGATTTTTCTTTTGTTTTCTGTTGTGAAAGACAGCAAACTGAATGTCGTTTTTTATTTTTTGGAAAGATGATAGAAGGTGCTTTAAATGAGTCTCAACAATATGGAAATGTATTATTGTACACAGAATAGACCTTGACAGAGGAGTGTGGTTGGTGTGATGTGCCACAGGCATGCACTGGCAGTGTCTAGCGCCCTCTTGTGACAGTTTACAAATGGTTGGCCGTGTGTTTGTATGTGATTTTTACCTGGATAACTGACTGGTTCAGCTTTATGACATAAACTTAGCCAATAGGCCACAATGTTTGACAAATCGAAAATGCTGGGTTTTAAAGTTTCAAAAGGAAAATAAATGTTTTTCAAAGCACCTGTTTCATGGCGTCAGCAATTCTGTTCGAATGTACATACTGTATGTGGACATGAACACACACATACACACACACACACGACACATGCACACACATACATAACACAGGGAGAGACCCAAAATCTATGCCTTAGGCTTACATTACATGACATTGTTTTTTAGTACTGTATTTCTAAACTTTGACACAAACACAATGACCAGCAACTGCACATTGATACAGAAATTACATAATCAAAACAAAGAGAATTTCAAATGGTCTTATTGCTTTTTATTTTTAGTGCCATAATTTCTCGTTGTCCTTTTTTATACAAAAGTTCAGAGTAAAAACGCAAAATTTAAACACTAAATCAAACTGAAATCATCCATAGCATCCAACTAGTGTCCTTGGCTTGATGAGACTTGTTTCATTTCATCAGTGGGAAATAAGACTTTGTTTCTCACAAAGCTTACACATAAAAAACACCATGAAGCACATTTTCATGTACAGAAGTCACTGTACATGAGTGTATACATTTTGTTATATGCTACTGTATGTTGTTGATGTGTGGGCTTGACCACGGTTCCAAGCACAAAAATATGAGTCAATCAAAAAACACAGAAACTATTGATATTTTTTCTTGGGACTTGGAGACCAGCCTATCTAGTTTCTAGTTTAGAGCCTATAAACAACCAAAACACGGAATTGCATAGGAAAACATGCACATAAAAATACAATGCTTTTTCCATTTCTGCCTGCGCATATCAACTTAGCATTAAAAAACGAAATCAAATTAGGCTACATTTAGTTTTTAATTTCCCTAATTCTACGGCCGCGTTTACTGTTTGGAGATAGGCACCAGCCAGTCTAACAACAGGAGAGGCGCGTGTAATCAACAGTGCAACATCCACATCAACAACGCATGAAACGGGAAACACTAGGTCTATATGCCATTCATAACTCAAAGGAGTGATTGTTTTTTAATGAAGAAATAACATATTCGCCATGTTATTTTTGCGCTGTATGGACACACTAACCCAAATGGAGCGTTGATCAGACATCTCTCCTCACCTCAGCCAGCAGCCAACCTCATCGTTCTTCTAATGCTTTGTTAGTTTTGACAGCTGTGTTTGACTCCTGAAAGTGCTAAGGTAAACTACATATAATGTAATCTTAACTAAATGAGCCAAAGTGGTCTCACGTATTTTACATATTTCGCTACTGTCGTTATACGGGGGCTTTCGTTATGCCTCGGTAAAATCTTAAGTGGTTTCACTTTCTCCGCTCAGATGACCGCGGTGGAGGAAGGCGCCCCCACTGCTACAATTGTATCTTCCTACCAGTAAGCCTGTTTTATGACACCAGATTTGCAAGTAGTCTATTGCGTGGTCACCACCAGTCCATTGAGAAATTATGTCTGATCAGGAGGTTGGCTACTCCTGTAATAGTATTCCGCTTAGCAGGCCAGGTATAAAACTCACATAATGAAAGTTCGTGATATGCAAGAGCAGTAATTTGGTCAGATACTGATCAGTGGCTGGCTTGTTGTAAGGTTGAATAGATCTGTGAAAGATTGTTTTTAAAAGGTAGATTTAATTGTGAACATGCAAAAAAATCTGTGTTCACGTTACAGGAAAATTCCGCTTTCATGTCTGAATTCAAGGATTCCTTGGACTTGGAGAAAGTGTCTGTGTTTGTTGTCAAAGTCTGTCGTCAAACCCAATCAGCATTGCTTATGATTGTTGTGGACCAATACAATTTAAGGATATTATCTTATGTAAATTATATATTTTTATGGCCAATGAGGGGGCCCCCTTGCACGTGAGGCCCTAGGCTTAAGCCATACCTAGCCTGTGCATTAATCTGGCCCTGAGTATGCCATAAATATGAAGAATAAACAATTATGTGTGAAATAAGTACAGTAAAGGAAATTTGTCAGGTACAGAGGACCAAGATAGCATTATTTAATTTTTTGCTAAATTTGGGAGGCTTCATAGAATTTCGCACTTTCTCTCCATTTCTTGCCATATTCTCTCCATTTCGTTCTCTCTTATTTCCTGATGCCTCCTCCACTCTCCCCTTTTCTCCACTCCTCCTGGGTTTAGTCGGATTCGTCACCGCTAACAGTGGAAGGCAGATAGCCTACTGGTAGCTACTGTCCCTGCCGCCAATCCTTCTGTGCACCATACACACATAGCAGTCTAGGAAATGGAAGCATTCTTACACACTTGGCGAGAATACAACAGAATATACTGTACAGTAGCCTACTGTAGTCTATAAATAGGGGCTATAAAGATGCTAAAATCAAATTTAAAAAATCCTGGATTGTTGGATTTGATGGATTTGTCATTCATATCCTTGCTACACTCCGAACATATTTACACAGGTGAGACACTTGCATCTCCATTTGGCCATGAGGCTGTCAATGTCCATCAGTGACGTCAGCAGCTGGAAGGGCATTTGGAAGCGAGGCTCCTTCCTGTCAGGACAAAGAGGATCAGGACAGCTGATCACACCTGAGGCAGGTGAATGAATGGGGGAAAAAGTTGGAAAACATCTCTCACCTGTAGAAGGAGATCATGAGAGCTCCCTGCAAAGCCTAAAGGACAACCAGGGACAGTTGAAGACTAGAAAGCATGTTCACTAGATTTTGTAAATTAAAGGAGAAGTCTGGCGCATCCCAACCTACATTCCAGTGGAAGCAGTGGTCAAGTACAACGAGCTGACAAAAAAATGAGTCGAAACAATGCTACCTGAATGGAGTTATGGCGGTTTTAGCGAGGCAGCAAAATGGCGGAGCAATGGGGGCAGGCAGGGCAGACACCCCTATCTAATGCCATAATGATATATGGGTCATAATGATAAGGACCGCATGACAGAATGTTATCCCGCTTATTACACGGCTAACTACTGGATAGATCGACAACATGATAATGAATAATTGTTTAAGCGCTGCTTTCATAGTCATTTTAATGACAGATCGTAGCTTCCCTGAAAGAAACGTAGCCTAGCCTACTCTGTTAACTTACAGATCAGCTGATTGGTTATGGCAACATTCTGTTTCACTTTCCCTATCAGCGGTCTGTTATACTTGACAATGGTCTGTTATCGAGAAATATCAGACAGTAGAACGTTGGGGAGTCCCATTCAAGTGAATGGAGCATTCTCTTTACTGTCTATGAGCATTCTACAGCATTGAATAGGCTTACATTACATGACATTGTTTTTTAGTACTGTATTTCTAAACTTTGACACAAACACAATGACCAGCAACTGCACACTGGTACGGAAATTACATAATCAAAACAAAGAGAATTTCAAATGGTCTTATTGCTTTTTATTTTTAGTGCCATAATTTCTGATTGTCCTTTTTTATACAAAAGTTCAGAGTAAAACACGCAAAATTTAAACACTAAATCAAACTGAAATCATCCACAGCATCCAACTAGTGTCCTTGGCTTGATGAGACCTGTTTAATTTCATCAATGGGAAATAAACTTGCTTTGTTTCTCATGAAGCTTACACATAAAAAACACCATGGAGCCCATTTTCATGTACAGAAATAACAGGTTCATTCAGTAGCATTGGAAATAATTTGCATATTTATCACAAAGATTTTTTTCAACTATAGTATAACTATATCTAATTTTAAATTAAACTGGATATCACAGTCAGTTACACCACCATAAATATGAAGAGTAAACAATTATAGGTGAAAGAGGTACAGTAAAGGAAATTTGTCAGGTACAGAGGACAACAATATTTATTTTTTTGCTAAATCTCGCACTTTCTCTCCATTTCCCACCATCCTCTCTCCATTTCGTTCTCTATTTTCTGATGCCTCCTCCACTCTCCTCTTCTCTCCTCTCCTCCTGTGGGTTTAGTCGGATTCGTCACCGCTAAGAGTGGAACGCAGATATCCACCTGTTCCTGTCTGCTGTGCACCATCATCCTGTGGCTGTGCACCATACACACATAGCAGTCTAGGAAATGGAAGCATTCTTACACACTTGGCGAGAATACAACAGAATATACTGTACAGTACTGTAGCCTATAAATAGGGGCTATAAAGGCGCTTAAACCAAATTTAAAAAATCCTGGATTGTTAGATTTGTGGATTTGATGGATTTGTCACTTGTCATTTCTCATATCCTCGCTAAATTTACACTCCGAACACATTGACACAGGTGAGACACTTAGGCTACCTCTCCATTTGGCCATGAGGCTGTCAATGTCCATCAGTGATGTCAGCAGCTGGAAGGGCATCTGGAAGCGAGGCTCCTTCCTGTCAGGACAAGGAGTGAGAAGACAGCTGATCACACCTGAGGCAGGTGAATGAACTGGGGGGAAAAGGTTGGAAAACATCTCTCACCTGTAGAAGGAGATCATGAGGGCTCCCTGCAAAGCTTTATATGACAGACGTCTCTCCCTAAAGGACAACCAGGGATAGTTGAAGACTAGAAAGCTTGAAAACTCTCTTTCTCTCTCTCTCTTCAGACAATGATCTCTCTCTCTCCCTCTCTCTCTCCAGCCTTCTGTATGCACAGATCTATATACTGTAGACTCATCTCATTCCTCCATCAGCCAATGATCTTCCGTCATCACTGTTTACACAGTGTCATATCTCTAGAACAGGTCATATCTCTAGATATGCAATGTGTACAAAATCACAGTTTGTTTCTATCCACCTGTAACAGCTTGAACCTCTCATCTACTGTAAGCAATGCCACGGAAAGATACATTGCCCAAAACACTACAGAAACTACAATACTCACTTTTCAACGTTTTTCAGAGTTTTAAAACCTAAAATAGTGAATTACAATAAATATGAGCGTCCTGGAAACATGATTTATTGACATGTCAATTGATATTGTGTGTAAAGTTTGCCTCAGACATATCCTTATGAAAAAAGGAAACATCCCCTTAAGCTCTGACATAAACAAACACAGAGAACTGAGTACTGAGTAAGCATTTTGGTTTGATATTCCACAGACACACAGGTAACGTGTTTATCACCCCCTTGTGGTGATTTTACATTTTTTAACACAATTACCAGCAATTGCACAAAGTAAATGGTACACACAATAAAACTGAAAATAGTCTCACTGCTTTTTATTTTAACAACAAAATAACTCTTAACTAAAATATTGCTAAACCAAAATTTACCATTTAAAGGCGATGGCATTGGCGTATCATTCCACCATTTCATATATCTCCTGTAGGCCTACAAATAGCCAACTTTGCCACTTTTAGCTGATAATCTGGCCCATGTGTTTTAATTGCAGTTTCTCGCAGTATGTACCACTGTTACATACTTCTGTTCTATAAGTTCAGTGCACACAGTTAAAAGAGCCAAGAGTTTTAGGTTACTGTAAAATATCCAAAAATGAAAAAAAAAACCTTTCGGGCAAGATATGATTCTCTTTATGCAAAGTCTCAAATGTCAGTGCTATGTGAGATTCTTCACAGTATTGGCAGGCGTTGCAGTGGCAGTAGTGCACTGTGGGGCTTTAAGAGGACAAAGCATTATCTCAAAAAGGTTAGAAAGAGTGCATTCACCCCAGATGCACTAAGGCAAGCCAAGTATACAAAGCCTCTGAATTACCTTACAGTATGATGACAAGAAGCAGAACTTGCTGACGCACCCTGCTGCATGCATTTCCAGTTTTGCAACAGTATAGTGGATGGACTGGATGTTGATTCTGACCATTTTGATGGTCTGTATAAGCCAAGATATCTAGACGCACCGTGGCAGTAACAAGTGGTTTCACTCAGCGGATAGGCTACAGTACTGTATGTTTAGCCAGGCACCATTAGGACAAAGTTTGCCCTTTGTGGCTTTTTGAGTTCAATTTAATAAAGGAGGCTTTCGGCGCCTGGATCCTCTGAGTCTTATGTGACAGTGGCCAAGGAATAGAGGTTGTTTGAATGGGCTTTGGCATCGACTTTGGAAGAGTTAGACTTGGGCTCTATTTTGAAAGTTGAGCAGAAAAAAAGGTCCTTAAGTCATTAGTTTCAAAGTAGGACATAGTTGCTGTTTTGCCGATGTTGCTCTAAATGTCATAGTGCTATCTAGTTTGAAAGACAACTGTTGATTCCGCATGTAGGATTGAGCCCAGTATATCAGTCGTGCTCAGACTACCTTGTAGGTTTGGTGGTTACAAGGACAGCTTGATAGTGGTAGGCCTAGCAAGAAGTGTCAATGGAGGTTTGCTGTCATAGGCATTTTAATTTCATTAGTTTGATTAGAATGACCCTCTACATTTCTACCAGCACCATGGTTTTACTAGTATATGAGTAAATACCATAGTTACCATGAATGCCCAGTTTTTTGGGTACCCAGAAAACGATATGTTCGATGAAACCATGTTTTATCTACATCTACATCTATCTACAGTTATAAGCTATAAACCATTTCTCTTCTTACCGTGGTTTTTATTTTAAAATCTTTCTCACCATTTCTGACGGATCTCACAGATCTTACCGTGTTTGTTTTTTATATATTCTTCTTTGCTTTTTTTTTTAAATAGAACTGTGGAGCGACAGGTAAGGATCTCAAAATCACCTCAGGTCGGATTTGAACCTGGGGTCCCTGTGTATACTGTATGTGTATGTGTATGGCACCTTAGCCCACAGAGCCATGGCACTCCTATGTTTTTGTTAGCCTAATACTTGTAATGACTATGGGCAGGACCATAGTACTTGTAATGACTAGCACAGTGAAACCATGGTTACTGCATAAAAACCATAATTAAACCATGGTGAATTTTAAATTTTTGTAACGGCTACCACTGGTCACTTCAGCTGACAAAATGCAGAGGAGTAAGATATACTCCTCTTCCTCTTTTTCCTTCAGAGCTGCCCCC
>JASCQY010000089.1:6111151-6122243 GCA_030264315.1 Sardinella tawilis | reverse complement strand
CTTCCTGTGTTGCAGTGAGGTAGGGGTGTGTGTGTTGGGAGGGGCAGTGTGCTGTGCATGTGGGTGGGGGTGGGGGGGCAGTGATGGCATGGCAGTGACTGTATGGCCGCATCCGAAACAGGATAATTACAGCCTTTTAAGTCTATAGTTGGAGGCTGCGAGGCATTGAGGCTTGTCCGAATTAATAATCCTGCCTCCTTCTAAGACACTTTCGTTCAGGCAAATTTTGAAGTCTACACAGATGTATCCTTCATGCGGACTTCAACGTCCAACATTTTATGGTCAGCTGTCGGTACCTTGGCAATGGTGCCTGAACAATTAAATAAACAAAAAGACGGTGTTTTAATTAGCTGTCTAGCTAGGTCATCCGAAACAACGTTTTTAGCCGGTGCCTCGATGCCTTATACGTCTGGAAACTTTTGAGACGGCGAAGACTGCGAGGCTGGAAGTCATTACCTTCCTGTTTTGGACGCGGCCTACAGTATGTGTGTTGGGCTTGGGGTTTGGAGTGCCGTGTGCTGGGGATATATTGAGTGGAAAATTAAGGCAGATGATAGTATTGGTTTGAGGTGTGTGTGTGTGTTTGACTGTGTGTGTGTGTGTGTGTGTGTGTGTTATTCAGAAAGGTAAGAAGTGCTGTGGGTGTTGAGAAATGCATGAGAAGTGTGGATATATAAAGTGCTGCAGTCAGCTGTGTGTGTGTGTGTGTGCGTGTGCTCAGAAAAAGTAGGTGCTATGGATGTTGAGGAATGCATGAGAAGTGTGGGATATATAAGGTGCTGAAGTCAGGTGTGTGTGTGTGTGTGTGTGTGTGTGTGTGCGCGTGCGAGTGAGAGAGGGAGAGAGTGTGTGTGTATGTATAAAGTGTTAAAAAGTGTCTGTGAGAGCTGAGGAGTGAATATGTACGATTTCAGTATAGTGTGAGCTCATGATTCGGAAGGCCTGAGGATAGAAGCTTCTCCTGAGTCTCAGTTCTGGCCTTGTGACTACTTTGGCACCTTCTTGATCTCTGGGGTTTGAATAGTCCATTATTTGGATGAGAAGAGTCCTTCAGAATCGTTTTGGCCCTTAGAAGTACTCTTCTGGGATAGATGTCTTGCAGGGAGTAGAGTTCTGATTGTGCATTCAACTGAACGTACTACTCTCTGTAGAGTACTACAATCTCTGACTGTGGAGTTCCCATACCAGGTGATGATTCTACCTGTGAGATCAATCTCAACAGCAGAAGTGTAGACCTTCAAGATTGATGTTGAAACCTTGAATTTCCTTGCCTGACGGAGAAAGAAGAGTTTTTCTTTTCTACTTTTTCAGAACTTGTTGTGTGTTAACAGTCCATGTCAAGTCTTCAGCAAGTCTTAATGCAGTGCCAGATCCTCATTGTCCAGCTCCTCCCTTTCCTTCTTCTCCTCCCTCACCTCCTCATTGTCGTCCACTTCCTCCACCATCTACTCCTTTCGCAGACTCTTGTTCTCTAGCTCTTTCATGTCTTTGTCCTCCTCCACCCCACGTCATTTTTCAGCTCTTCATCATGTCCATCTCCCTCCATTTTCTCCTCTTTCTGCTCCTTTTCCTCTCCATTCATCTCTAACTCCATCTTCTCTGCCTCCACCTTCTCCTCCTCTCCCACTTTATCCTCTCCTCCCTCCTTCTCCTTTGTCTCTCTTTCTTGTCTGTCCTCCTCTGTGAGTTCACAACTTGTTCTTTTTCCACCTTCTCTCTACATCCGTCTGTTCAGCATCCAGGTTCTCCTCCCTCTCCCCCTCCATTTCTCCCTTCATCTCTTGCGTATCATCATCTTGCCCAGAGAGGTTAACTTCTCCTTTCACCACCATATCAGTCCTCTCCTCTGTTTCTGTCCTCACCAGAGTTTTCTTCTTCTCCTCCAAGGCCTTTCGAGATTTTTCCCAGTCTGCAGGAGAAGTTTTCTGTACTTCCTCCTCAGCTTCTTCTCACTCATACGTTTCTTTCGGCCCTTTTCCTCACACACCTTCACAACCAGAGCCTCTGGCTCTTGTCTCAGGTCCTGTAAGGTGTGCTTTTTCAGCCTCCTTTTTCTCTCTCGGAGAGTTTCCCACAGGTTCTCTTTCTCCTTCGTTCTTGTCCACTTCCTTAGGAAGCTCGCTGTCCTGCTGCTCTCAACAGCAGTTGAGCAAAGCCCAAAGTCTCATACCCACGTGCTGTACTCATCACCAGCAGTCATAAATCCAGCCAACCTCTACAATGTCTTAGGAAAGAATGAGCCTAAAATCAGACCAACATGTAAAGATTCTCTATGACATCATCATCATTCCTTAGCATCATTTATGACACAACTGATGGAGTGATGTCACATGGTTACTGTAACCAGGTATTCTAAATAACAATAGAAATATTAGAATTCCATTGTCTGTCCCCAAAATGCACTGCCACTCCCACAGTCATTTAAATGACTAGATTCACAGTTTTACATTTTTCTACAGATAAAAAGAAGCTGCACGTAGAGAGTTGGGTGCTAATAGTACCCTGCCGAAAACAAAACTGCCTGACCAGCTGAAGCTGGACCAGTTTATGTTGGTCATTTAGTTAGAGGTTGACAGGTCAATGAAGCAATGTCCAGCTTTATGGCTTGTCAAACCAGTATGACCATGTGAAACCATCAATGCTGTCAGCAGGTCCAAGTTGTGGCCCAACCAGCAAGACCAGCAAAAGCTTGTTAAAAAAAAAAAAAAAACAGCTAAGAGCCAAAACCAGTTAAAGCCACCAGCACAAGCTGTTTTTTTTCAGCAGGGTAGCCTATCCTGAAAGTATCTCTGGTATCTATTTTGAAGATAATACCCAGAACTTCAATTTTACAAACTTGCCAAACCGAAATACCGAGGCTGTCAGGAGGGAGAAATGGCTACAAGCCACAAGAAGGGAATTACATCCAAACATAAAGAGATAGCTGGGTGCTAAGAGTAGACTGCCCTGAAAGCACCAGCAAGCAGTTTGTCACTGGTAAGGCAAACATTTTGAGGACAACATTATGGGGCTATTGCATTTCTTAGGCGTGTGTGACCATAATTAGGGTTTTTCAGGCTACCACTAGAGGGAGTCATTTCACCATTGAAAACAATGACTAACCTTTTATGATATGCAGTAGCCAAGGCCTAGTGAGCTTCAGTACCGCTGTGCATCGGTAGGAGCATACTTTTGATTGTACTGTTTTCAATTCAAGTTTTTATAGCAGGAAAGAAGGCCTACATAATTCTAAACTTCTAATTCTAAAATAGACCTCCAAATAGTGCTCTGGCGTCATTACAGAAACCTCCTAACCCTGAAATACTATATCTTAAAACACTCACCCCTTGAATGGTACCCTAAAAAAGCTTAATCACGCCTTACCAGGCTACCACAAGGGGGTATCATTACACTATTTAAAACAATATCACCAAGAACTTTTCCACTCTTAGTATTAGATTGATAAAAGATTAATTTTAAATTTTAGATTGCTGACTTTGAATTAAGATATTAACAAGGCTTCTAGGAAATATGTTACAAGTGTAAAAAAAAAAAATAAGACTGCTGAAACGAATGCATGCTTTGAGAAATATAACTGCCTCAGTTTCTAATCACTCAATCTGGAGTAGCTCTCAAAATGTATCTCCGGTGTAAAGAAATGTGACATAGCAAAGTGAACAGTGGTTACGCTTGTGCATTGCTTGGCAAGCATTCAGCTAGAGGAACTATCACAGCCAGACTAATGCACATGATAACAGTTTTAGAAACACAATAACCCACTTGAGTCCATAAATTATGATTGTTTGATTGTTTTTCGTTGAATGACTCCCCTTAACTGTGGTAAAATGGGCATAGCCTAACTCATGGCCCCTCTTACATTACTGTCTCTAAAAGTGCCCCAAAGAGTCAAGAGTAGAACCAGTGGCACAAACGGTCAACAACTTCTGCATTCTATATTCACAAGGGGGTGAGAAATCCCCCTTTATGCACACCGGAGTCGAGCTCTGTCAAATAATGTGACATGCCCATCTGCTCAGACTATTCACGTTTGCTCCTATAGTTATTATTATATTAAGTTGCACTGCTTGGTCAGTACTCAGTGATCTTGGGTAAACCTGAAATGCCAGTAAATGAAGGCAAGGAAATGTTGGCTATTTCTTCTTTATTTAAGAAAAGGAAAAACATAGACCTTTGATATACTGTATGCACTTTGTGCTTGCACTCAATTATCCACTATGCTTGGTCTCCTCCTGTCCGTGCCCATCTATTCCAGCTTGCTGTTCTAAACTCTTCTGCTCCTTCTTTTGCTCCTGCTCTTTGAGATCTAGACATTTTTGAGCTTGCTTTTCACCTACAGTAGGACAGGCAAAACAATACTAAGTACATTTTTTAAAGTAATTAGTAGTAGTTGACAGTTTAGTTGACAGTTGCAGTTCTGTGTGTCTGTGTGTCTAATGTGGTAACCTGACTCTCGCCAGATCGATGTAGTTCCGCCAGGCTCCACCACAGGCGCTATGATGAGCTCCACACCTCGATCTGGAATCGAGGGCAATGCAAACTCCTTCAAGGCAGCAAAAAATAATGAACCAATCAGGATCTCCCAGGATTGCCGGGCGGGATTTGAATTGATGTAACGTTGCGGGCAAGTGACGCTCTCATTAGCGGATGCAATGTGAGTGGTTGTAGTGGCATGTCAATAAAGGGACGGACAAGTGGTTTATCCAATCATATAAAAGGATTTTTGAAAAGGCCCTGCCTTCTGAAATACATTTCCAATGGAGTAGTTACAGATGAATGTGTGGAGCGAGGCGGAACAAAATTCAGATGGTGAGTCAGGTTACTAGTGTTGAAATTCTGAAACTGTGATTGTATGTTAACTGAAGACAGAGCACTCTTTAAATCAGCTTTAAATGTAATCTCAGAGCAAGCTATACTGCAATTAAAAAATTCCAATTTCAATTGACATCTTAACATTATAGCCTATAGTATAAACCGATTCTAGAGCACTCCCAACCTACTTCATAAACAGCCCTATTAAGTAGGCCTACCAAACTCTTTTTCTGGTCTTACCAAAAAATTAAATAAAAATGGGGCAGATGAATAACTTAATACCCACATGCATTACGCTCTTCCTTAATTTCCAAACGGGTCATGCGCTCCTCCTGGGTGTCCTTCACCTCTGCACCATCAAGCCTGCAACTACTCTGAATCTCTTGCCTCTGGTCTTTCCTCTGTTTCAGTCTCAGCCGCTGTCTTTGTTTACGCATGGCAGCTACCAACATAGAGAAAAGTAGTCAACTTAATGACTTGGCCTCTAGTTTAATGGCCTTTAATAAAGGAGCACTATGATGTTTTCTAGTGGCACTAGCTTCCTAAAAGCCACACAAAACCTTCAAAACATTTTCCAGAGCCTTATTAGCATTGGTAGAAGATGCAAGTGTTTGATGGCAGTACAGTCACCAATGTTATGCTGAAAAGGTTTTTCTTTTGTGGTGGTTTCCTAACCTCCACCTAAAACGGCATGATGGTGCATATTCTGGATGGCTGGTGTTTATCCACCCTTCATATGCCAAACAACACAAGCGGGGTTGGAGTAATGTTTCTTTTCAGTAGTGCAAGGTAAACTACTAGCCAAGTATTAAGTTATTTCATAGCACCTTTTCCGTCCCACCCACCCTCAAGAAAACTCGGGCCAACATCCTTTAGCCAATGGCGCATGACGGATGGCGCAGGGGGTACATAGGACTCGCTTGGTAACCGACGGAATGCAGGTTTGAAAACCCTACTAGCATTTTTGGCTTCTGTCTTTAGCACTGTCTGCATTATGAACTCACTGTTGAACAGAAACTCATCCGCTGCCTCTGCTGCTCTGGACTCATCATGTGAAACATTAGGTTGTGCTGCCGACAGAAAGCTCGTCGTCGTCCCGGAATTGTTAAGGCATCCCATCTCCAGTCCCCCACTGTTGCTTTCGTGGTTTTTCTCAAAATCTCGATTTTCGTTTTCCTCCGGAACCCACTCGATTACATCAAACCCACAGGCCGATTGCTCAAACCCACACAAACTGACCGAGCCAGTCACACGTGTTGGCCTGAACCTGCGCCTCGGTCCCAATCCCAACTCATTGCCACGACCCCTCACGTCTCCCGCTCCTTCCAGTACCCCGTAATCCTTTACCTCATACACATCACTTCTCTGCTTCGATGTACAACAAGTGAAATAGTGGAGGATTCTCATTTTAAAGCCTAGGCTAATTTTACTTTGACTAGTGGGTTCCTCGAGTGTGGAGTCAAGTTAAAGCCCTAGGCAACAGGAAAAAACAAATATTGCAAATGTACACATTCTGTATCCAACAGGCATTCTAGAATTTTCAGTAGGCAGCAAAGATTCTAGAGCGCTCAGCAACTAGACTTCTCTTGACTTCTGGCAAAAGCAAATATTCAGGGTGGAGTGCTCTCTACAATCTTCGAGCAATAGCAAGTTTGCCTGGTCATTCCCAAACTCAAAAGAATGAAAAAAGCATGATATATAAAATTATCCTACATTAAGTTGTAGCACAGGTTAACTCCACATACATAAGGCTGATGAATCGGATACTAAGCCTACTCTGCCACATTGTAAGTAATTGTAGATGTAAGTATGGATATGTAAAATGTAAGTATATTGTGGCGTGATTCATCACTAATATGAACACAGTTATTTATTTCTGTCTGAGGTGCTCTACTTATACTATATATTACCCTATTCCAAAAAGTCATAGGTTACATTTTCTATATTCTTATGTACAGTATATTAGGCCTATAAGGAATGCAGCAAGATAGATTCTAAAAGGAATGCAGAAAGAGAGGTGAGGGACATCTACCTCCAAAGGGTGTACGCTACTGTACAAATAAAGTCAGAATCATTGTGAGGGTTTTTCTTTTTCTTTTTTTTTATTTGTTCCAAGCTGAAGACCTGAGACCTCTTTCTTACACAAACATTCCCACAGGGACAACCAACCAGATTGTATAAATGTTCATGCTTTCATATTCAAAATAGAAAAATACTGAATGTCCACAACTTAATCCGTACTCCACCGCCTACCCACCCAATGTAAGGCAGCTGAGAGTGCAGCTGGGGTGGGCGAGTGGTGTGTGTTACCAGCTGGTGCAACTTCGGGTAGAATGTGAAAGGGCTCCGTCTTCACTTGAGAGTGTGAGATTGTCTAAGAGCAAGGTCAGAGGGAGTCCAATTGCGGTGACAATAGGTTAGTCTCCTCCCCATATCAAACGCAATCTAATGACCTTCATTCTTTCCACACACACTCCCTCTCTCTCTCGTACACACACAGGCGCGCACACACACACATACACAGTCTCTCTTTCTCTCTCTTTTTCTCACACACACAAACACACATACATGCAAAGACACAATTTTTGACATATCAATAGTTCATCCCCTAAGCAGTGAGTGTGTTGAATCACACACTTATTACGCCTCCTAAGTACTGAGTCTGTCTTCAAAGTCCATCGTCGTTCCTCTACAGGCCAGTAATGATAGCAAAGCTTCAAGTATGCAACCAAGACATCCATTCAAAAGGTCCAGTACTCAGTTCATCCGCTAGCATATTGGATAGCGTCCAAAAGACTCCTCGACGGCATGGGCTCGCCTCGAGTCCACATAGTCTTTCACTACTTCACCCAGCATAGTGAGATAATAGAGGGAGAGATGGGTAGAGAGAGAGGGATGGATGGATAGAGAGAGAGGGATAGATGGATAGAGATTAGAGGGAGAGAGAGAAAAGAAATGAAAGCATAAGACAAAGATCAAAGGGGAAGAAGAGAAAGAGTCTTTAAGTAGTCTCACAGAATCCTCTCCCTGCACACAAAGTGGATCAGCAGCTCTCATATATACGCATGTATTTATCCCGGTATACGGATTGTTATTTAAAAAAAAAGTTCTGCAAGAAAAAATTCCCAAGACTGTCATGTGTGTGTGTTTTTTTTTTTTCCTCTTTTTTTTCAGCATCCACTCCAGCATATAAGTGTTGTCCATCATTTCAAACGAGTACAAAAAAAAAAAAAAACGATAATGATTAAAAAATATATAAGGCACCACCATGATCTGTCATCACTCCCTTGGAGGCTCCTGTGGGGGAGACGGCGCACTGTGTGCAGCCTCCTTCGACTCCCTTCAGCCCTCGCTGTGACCTCCTCACAGGGGACCTGACTCTCACTATAGCCCTTGCAGGGCCGAGGGCCAAGGCCGAGGCCTTGGAGGAGTGGAGCGGAGTGTGTGTGTGTGTGTGTGTGTGTGTGTGTGTCTGACTCTCTGCTCTGCGGGGTGAGAGCTGAGAGGAGACTACCCTACACTGGGTCTAAGTGTTTTTCTTTTCAGGATGGGGTGAGGTAACGGGTAGGGGTCTGTGTGTGTGTGGGGTGTACGTGGGTGGGCTCAGGTGTATTCGGCCTTGCGGATGTAGTTGGAGGGCACGTAGCCGCGGCGCCCTCCGTCGGTTTCTCCGAGCCACCATTCGTTGTTCCCCGTCATGTCTTGGAACGCCAGGATGCGGATGCGCTCGTTGGCCGAGATGCTCAGCTCGTTGGCACAGCGGGCGCTGAAGGCATAGAGGGCGTAGTAGATCTGCAGAGGCGAAACGCACAAAATATCACACTCAGCTCTGCACTCTCATGGACACATGATAAATGAAGCTAGACATGAAGCTTTTTGTTCACAATCATACTTGAGTACACACACACACACACACACAAACACACTATTTATTTATTTGTTTATTAACGATACATTTTTAACGCAAGCAAAGCAAAAACTAAAAACTAAATTACTATTACCGTACTATTATTTACTATTAATGTCACTATTAATTTTACATTACACTAGTATAATGAGATGCAATAAAGACCATCTTGAATCTTGAGTGTACTTCTGTATAACTGAATGCATAACTGCAGGAATTGCAGGAAACCCAACACAGCTTAAACACCTCAGTTAAGTATTACTATCTACACCCAGTTACACACCCAGTCTACCTTCCCTCTTGCTTGTCCCTATTACCAGTCTGGTAAAAAGCAGGATCCCTCTAGCATTCGATACTAACATTTCTCAATGCATTATTAATACAAGTCACATTCCTAGCCTAGCATCATAAAAAACAGCATCATCTATCTAGAGTTGATTGCTTCTGTCTCACCTGGTGGCCATCCAGCTCTGGGTCTGCCTCCACCTCAGGCTCGCTGTACTCCTCTGGGGGATGCTGGGAGCGCTTTGGGGCCGCCCCGCCGTCCCGGTTCCGCCTCTGGTGTGAGCTGAAGGCAGCGCGTGATTGGCCGTACCTCTGCGTTGTGTCCAGCCACGATGAGTTCCTGCTGGACGAGCAAGAGTCTGTTTCGGAGGAGTCCGAGAACTCTCTGTGATTGATCGGAGTGGAATCCAATGAGTCTCTGTGGCCTGTTTGGATCCTGTAAGAAGAGGACGAGTCCGAGGAGTAGTCCCTGTGATTGGCTGTGTTTCGGTAGCCTGTGTCGCCAGGCAGTTCTCTGTGATTGGCTGACCCCCTGTGCGAGGAGTGGGAGGAGTCTGAGTCTCTCTGATTGGTGGGCTGGCAGCTGGGGGAGGGGTTCCGCCAGGATGGGCCAATGTCCTGTGAGGTACGAGCGTGGGAGTGGTTGGGGGGCGGGGCGGTGCTGAAGCTGACTGCGGCCGTCTCCTGGTTGAAGGTCAGTGTGCTGTTGCTGTTCTGTCGCGAGAAGACGGGGGACGAGCCGCCATAGCCCGATTCATTGGAGGACTGGCTCTCGATGGAGACATCCGATTGGCTCCTGCGTGGGTTGTAAGGTTTCAGGAAGGAGCTATACACAAAGCCCTTGGTGACTGTAAGGAAAAGCAATGGAAAAAAAGGCAGGATTCATTAAAAATCAATCAATAATCAAAAATTAATAAGCATACAATCCCTTTCCACATCAAAGTGAAGCAAAACCTGTGGCTGACTGGCTGACAAGACAACCAATACCCACCCCCATTGTCGATGAGCCAGCGGTTCTGGCTTCCCATTGGGTCCTGCTGCTTGATCACGCCCACAATGTCTCCCTCCAGCACGGACACGTCCAGGTCCTGTGCTGCATTGAAGTTGCGCTCGGCCTGGAAAAGCTTCTCTGGGCCGTAGCGCGCTAACAGGCCCGCCCTGTGCTCATCCGTCTGCAGCACGTAGTTAGGCTGCAGCCAGAACAGAGAGACCCCAAAGAGTGACATTGTCAGAAGATGAAATAAAATCATATTTTTGCCATGCAAGAGAGTAGCTCATTCCAGTGCATCTCAGATACAGCACACAAGAAAACAAAAATAAACAAACAAACAAACAAACAAAAAAAAACAGCATTCACTGTCACTCAGCCCTTTTTGGTGGTACGTACCGGCCCTTGCACCTGTTTCCTGGAGGTCTGCTTTTCAAGGGTCTTCTTCTCGAAGGGCTTGCGCGCTGGGGGAATGTTCTCGGGGAAGAAGCTGAAGTTCTGCAGCAGCTGCAGAACCCGGCCGTGCTCCTCCTGGAACAGCGCTATCAGGTTCCCCTCCGTCCCACAGATGCCCGAGAGCTGTGGAAATGTGCACAACACATTCACAATCTTGCTCATACTCCTTCAAATCTTTCCCCCATTTGCCTTCTTTTTCACTTTGATCCTTGGCTCTCAACCTGAGGTCTTGTCCTTACTAGTATTTAGCTTCTAGTAACAGCTCTTTGAGCATGATGTGCTGTGTGCCGTGTTTACTGTAGACATAGAATTGATAATCCCGCATTATGTAAACAAGCATAGGTTGTACTAGCTTCCAGCTTGTAACCCTGGACATGTGCTACAGGCATAGGTGGATAGCATTGGTTGTTAGCATGTCTCTCAGGGCTGAGGTGTGAGGTTTACTCACACAGCAATGTAGCTACCAGCTACCGTTACACAGGCAAGACTTCCCCTTTTCTCCTCTTGCTTCCCTCTGTTCCTGCCTTTTTCTCTCTCTATCTGTCTAATTCCTACTTCCCTCCCCTCTTCCATTAGCCTAGAAATCTAGACCACCTAGCGGCAGAATATATTCTTGCCTAGCTACTTGGTCTAGTCTCGCACGGTAA
>JASCQY010000089.1:6097859-6111051 GCA_030264315.1 Sardinella tawilis | reverse complement strand
CTGATTGGTCAGTAGCGCTGGCCTATTACATGTAGAGACAGTTTGAACGATAACTTGATCCCACCCACAGGCTTTAGCACTGTGAACGGTCCGATTCCAGACTATATGATTCATGTCTATAGTTTGGCTTGCCAGGCTACTCTTCCATTCCATCTCGACCCTCACCTGTAGTAGCGGCTGTAGCTCGCCGAGCGTCAGGCGCATGAAGTCCCGCTGGGCCTGGGCGAAGGCGCGCACGCAGCCCGTGAACAGCTCCTCGGCGGCGCGCTGGAACTTGGGCAGCTCATCGAGGAGCTGCGCGTTGAGTGCCTCGTAGTTGTTGCGCGCCGCCTGCAGCTCCTCCTGGGCGCGGCGTTCGCGCAGGCGCTCCGAGCGCTCCTTGCAGTTGTCGTAGTCCAGCAGCTTGTCGAAGCGCTTCTGGATGAGCTTGTGCGGGCCGGCGAACATCAACAGCAGCTGGTTGAGGGGCTTGATGACCAGCGTCTCCGTCCGCTCTTTCTGCACCGGCGAAATGGGGAGAAAGAGAGACAAGAAAGAGAGAGAGAGAGAGAGAGAGAAAGAGAAAGAGAGAGAATGCAGTGACAATGTCAGAGGGACTGCTTAGAGGGCAAAATGCCCTTTGACAAGAGCAGTGTATGCTGCAGGCTGGCACTACTGTAAGTACCGACTGGCTTTTTGGCAAAAGAAGCACTCACAAAATCGGTGAACTGCTTATCACTGATGCAGCGATGAGCCCTCTGGAATCGCTCAGGGTCGAGGTGGTTGCGGTCAGTGTAGATATCACAGAAGCTGATGGCAGCCAGCACCTTCACAGAGGCCGACTCCTGAAAGAGACATTCTAGGGTTTTAAAACAGGCTCTAGGCTGTAACACTATACACAGAAAACAAAATATTCTCTTAACTTTATGTCTGATTGTTCTAGATGCGGAAAAATATATTCTTTTAGCCCTGGATATGGCATAGCATCACGTGCCTCGCTTTGGTAGCAAGCTAACTAGCTTTTTAGTCGTGGTTTGTATGGTTGGCTGGAAAAGTGCTTTTACCCTGATGTGCTGCAGGTAGAGGGAGATGTCCCTAATGAAAGATTTGATCAGTCGCTCTTGCAACCTAAAGCGCTTTTCGGCCTCATCAAATGCCTCGTCTTTGATCTGTGGACAAGAATGCAGATAGACAGGGAGAGGGATATTTGATATGTAAGGAGAGAAATAATCAGTCAAAGATTATTCATTATTCTTGGTGAAGATGCTTGTGGTTCCTACAGTGGTGAGGATGGTTACCTGAGGGGAAATGCCGGTAAGGTGTTTGAGGTGGCTGCTCACACGGTTGGACTTCTTGACAATCGAGTGTATGCTCAGCTTGGAAATCTTGTCAATGAGAGTATCCTCATCTCCCTTGCGGTACTTTACCACTGTTGGGCACAAGAGGGCGCACTAAGGTCAGACCTACTGCAATCAGGCCTGGATTAAACTGAACTGGTGTAGCAATAATTATACTAGAGCAGACATGGGCAACATGCGGCCCGGGGGCCGGATGCGGCCCGGCTACTGCTTCAATGCGGCCCCCCGAGATGCCCTCAACATTTTGGGGGAAAAACCTTCTTTGTCTTACTGAATCCTGAATCCTGCTATTATACAGTACATCTGTAAGATGTTGCTGTGTGAAATTACGATTTGGTTAGAGGTCAGACAGGCAAAAATAAACATCATAATTTGTACCATTTGGTCGACTGTTTAATTGCAGTCGTCTAATGAGTGGCCCGCCACTTACTTTTCCAAAGTAAATGTGGCCCTCAGACTAAAACTGTTGCCCACCCCTGTACTAGAGACTCAATGATAGTAATTTGAATTGAAGTGTTAGCAGTAATTTATATGAAACAATACAACATAACTCCTGAAAAACTAGGCCAAGTACACTATAAATGTATAACTGAGTACACTGTAAACACTTGCTTTACTGTAGTTATATAGTACATTTCCTTATAGTCATAAACATAACCATAAAATCTCTCACACACATAACACTCAGAGACAGAAAGAGAGAGAGATACAGACACCGACACACAAACACACACACACACACACACACACACACATACACAAATACTCACCAAGGTCTTTCCTCCTCTTGTACTCGTTGATGTTGACGTTGATCTCCTTGATGGACAGCACAGCCTCGGCGAGCTGTTCGCGGTCGTGGTGCGACTCGGGCGTGGCGTTGAGCAGCTCCATCAGAAGCAGAGGGTAGCGCATCACCCTCTGCACCGGCTTTATGAGGAACGAACCCAGGTCGATGTAGTTGGTCTTTCCCCTGTGAGAGAAAAGAAAGAAAAAGAGAGAGAGGGAGAGAGAGAGAGGGAGAGGGAGAGAAAGAGAAAGGATGAGAATGAAAGAAAGGATATAGACTCAATAAATATTGCCAGGCTTGTTAATCCCAGGAGCAGAGATCCATATCAAGTACACAAACTCTCTCACGTCACACACAGAAAATTGAACACCCTTTGAACCATTAGTGTGACACTCAGTCAAAACAAAACAAACAAAAAAAACAGTCCAAACAAAGGTCTACCCATTTGAGATAAAAAAAAACCCACTGCAATAAAAAACAATAGCCTGATATAAAGACTACTACCAGGGTGTTCATAATTTCTTGGATGATGTGAGAGAGAGATAGATAGAGAGAGAGAGAGAGGGGGGGGGGGGGGGGGGGAGTGTCCACAAATGGATTTTGTGGCACCTGTGTTCAAATGCAGATAGCATTTCTGCTACATGTGGGTTACAAGAGCAGATTGGTGGGAATTTACATGACATCCACCACATGGAAATGCATCAAAGTATGAAGCCACAGCCAATCAAAGCTTGTAGCCCCCACAGCAAACGTTCTAAATCCCTGGCACAAGATCAACAGCCAGTTGGGGGGAGGGGGGGAGAAAACACAAGTGTCATGAGAAGGCAAAGCATAAGCTCACTTAACCCAAAGGGAGTCATGGTAACACACACTAACACAAACACACCACACAAACACACAGGGCGTCACAGAGTACACAATCCCCTCGACCGCTCGTGGGATGGAATGGGGGAAAAAGGCAAATAACATGATAAAGAAAGAGAGAGAGAGAGGGAGAGAGAGAAAGGAGAGAGAGTGTGTGCAGGGGTGTGTATGTGAAAGAGAGAGGGAGAGAGAGAGAGAGTGTGTGTGTGTGTGTGTGTGTGTGTGCGAGAAAGACAGAGACATAGAGATAAAGAGAAATGAGAGATGAGATAAAGAGAGAGAGAGAGAGAGAGAGAGAGAGAGAGAAAGGAGAGAGAGTGTGTGCATGGGTGTGTATGTGAAAGGAGAGAGAGAGAGGGAGAGAGAGAGAGTGTGTGTGTGCGTTCTATGTGTGTGTTCTATGCATGTAAATGTCCCTTGCTTTGGCAATGCAAAAATGTTTGTCATGCCAATAAAGCTCACTTGAATTGAATTGAATTGAATTGTGTGTGTGTGTGTATGTGTGTGTGTGTGCGAGAAAGACAGAGACAGAGATAAAGAGAAATGAGAGATGAGATAAAGAGAGAGAGAGAGAGAGAGAGAGGATGAATGAACGACTGACTGAATGAATGGTGGAGGAGCAGATTGGGTTATGTTAGCGGGTTAGTGAGCATGCTTTATCGAGCGCTTCTCATGCAGAGCCTTTGGCTTTGGGAGGACTTACCACTCGCGATACACCGCTCTGCCAGGTGGACAAAGGGGGGGGGGGGGGGGGATGGAGAGAACAGAAAACAAAACAAATGCACAGTGTTTAATTAATGACCTACGGCTATTACAGAACCAGTGGCACTCAGGCGCATAGCTCATAGCTCAGCTAACCCTCCACCAACACTCCCACAACTACTGAGAGTCCATAGCCACACTAACAGGGGACCAACAAAGGAGCAAAAATGGCCAATTGAGACAGATGCTTGAAGGCTGTTGAGAGGGTCCCGACTGTTTTTTTTTTTTTTTTTCCCCAAATTATCAAAGAAGAACTACCATTTTTATGCACTTGGGAAGTAAGAATTTTGAGAGATTTATGCACAATGTTGACCAGTCCAGTGTAGCATTATCAAAAAAAAGCCCATTTCATCGCTGAGATCATATTGCATGGTAGGCAATATCACTAGGGTCTGAGGGAATGTGGGTGACATTGGCCTGACACTGGGGCCAAGTGAGCGTGCTCAGTCGGGCCTTTAAGGAGGGGAGCAGAGGGCACCACGGTTCAAAAGACGACAGGACCCCTGCAAAGTTAATAAGCCGCCCCGGCGCCATGGCAACAGGTGCCGCGGGCGACCCACTCTCAGAGCTCCTTTATGAGCTAACCTTTTGGCTCCTTGGAGCTCTCCCAGCAAGAGAAGGAGAAAAAAACAAAGTGAAAGTGTCAGAGAGAGAGAGATAGAGAGAGAGCCAGACACAGAGAGATAGAGAGAGAGAGAGAGAGAGAGAGAGAGAGGGAGGGAGGTCCCTGCACACACACTCACATGTTCTGGTCCAAGCAGAAAACATAATTAAAGGGGCCAATGTCCACCAACAGACAATGAGAAAGTGACAAGCACTTTCTGCTAACCAAAACTGTCCGCTCCTCAGATTTAGACCTCCAGCACTTCAGTACAACAACAATCTCGCCAACCCACGAATTTCAACACTTGCTAAGCCACACCAAACATCTTTGCAGTCCAAAGCTCAGCGCACGGGATGTTTGGAGTTTAGAGTCTGAGACAGAGTTCGGAGCCAAATGCCGCTTTAATTATTGTCTGTCCAGTCCAAGCTTTGACTCAAACCCTCAAACAAAGGATGTGATTCTTAGCCTGAAACAAAGCAAGGTTAAGTGGTGTGTGAGCCGCAGGGTGTGTGTGTGTGTGTACACTGACACACACACACACACACACACACACACACACACACTCATACACGTGCACCTTGCTGAAAGATAGAGTGAAACCGGCAGGGGAGGGGAGTGGTGGTAAGGGTGGGTGAAACCGGGCGAGGCGCATTCTTCTACCACTATGCATCGCTGAGCTCGACTAGGAAGACTGATTAAGCAGACAAACACACACACACACACACACACACACACACACACACACACACACACACACACACCTCATTTGTTTACTTTCAAACAACTTCCCCTGCAAAACGTTAAAGACAAACACAAGTTCCTTGTAGCAGAGCAGTTCAACCTTAAGCCATGATCATCTCCCGAGGCCTGCAGTGTCATCTGTCTCAACACCCACACAGACCTACAGTACTGTAAAGGGCCTGCAGGACCCACAGTCGCTGACTATTGTCTCAATGCACAGCCTGCAAAGCATGACCAGCTATTTCAATACTATTCACAAATGTCTCCCAAATGAAGAGCTAAGAGGCCTTGTTTTCTTTTCACTTCTATTTCCACCGAAGTCTCCAACACCTCCTTCTAACCCTTAAATCGACTAACCTTTATGATGACGAGTCAATGAGACAGAGCGGCCTATCTTTCGTGTTCGCTGGTACTTAGAAGATCGCTATCGATGCTCAACGACGCAAGAGCGACACTCCCAGCAATAACAATGGGCTACGGTCCCAAGTGGTTATATTAAGTATTTATTTCAATTCATCTGGGTTAGAAAACATTTCTGCACCACACGCCCCACACATTTCTGCGCCACACACACATGCATTTCAATGACCTTCTACATCAAAATGCATCAGATCAGTCAGAGGTTACACAACTCCATGTTTTGTTACAGCGCACCTGAGGAAACAAGTCAAGTGTTCCTCTATGCCACCAGATGCCCAGTGGAGAAAAAGTGAGAACACCAGCAGTCTCAGGCTGCAATGGACATGCATCACAAACCACACCATGCAGTGTCTTGAGGCAGGTTTCCCAATTTTTGTCCGATCAGCAGTATTCCCAGACAAAAAGCTCTATGTGGGTTTTTTTCCTGGGTCTGACTGACGTTGCCTAGTTACCTGAGCTTCTCCAGACACTCCAGCACATGCTTCTGGATGCTCTCATCCTTCTCGTAGGACTCCAGCAGAGAGATGGCGTCATCGTGATTCTGGCAGTAGATCTTGTACACCTCCTCCAGTTCCCCCTTGAAGTCCAAGAACACTTTCCCTGGAAGAGAAGTAACACAGAGTCATGTCAACATTGTTAACGTTGTTTGTTTTAAACTCTCAGAACAGACCCATTAAGCATTTGATGAATGCAGTTGGATCGTCAAATAAAGATATTATTGCTACGGATGACAAACAAACGAGTTAGTGGAGGCATTTTATTTCATCTTCTGTTGAAATGAAGAAATAATAACAGACATGTCGATCCAAATGCTAATGACTAATCTAATTCAGTCCTGCTCAGACATAAGGTTAAAGAGCCAACAGACACAAACAAAGGCTGCTGCTGCCACTAACGTCATATTGGATTGCAGGATGAGAGGCGCTTACCAATGGTGTCTGAGTCGACAAGGGATTTGTAGAGGCGCCGGGAGAGATCGATCACAGAGCTGATATTCCCAAACAGACCATCATAGTCCACATTCTGCACCTACAGATCACAAGAGACAGACCGCATCAATGACTGGAAACATTTACAGCAGTTGAAGTCCTGTTTCTCTGACTTTTTGCATCTATAGCACACTGCATAACATAAAGCACAGAACTTTGTAAGCAAACAACAGTGACTTATGTGTTTGATAGGGGAATATTCCAGTTTACATGACAGTCAAATAATAAGACTTTAAACAATATAATTGGGCTGCACTGCAATGGCAATATCCAGCACTAATTGTGAAAACATGAATAAACAGGAAGTTGTACTGTGGTTTTGTGATTACCCCTGGACAGTTAGCAAAGTTTTAAGCTGGGAAGATAAGAGTTCACAGCTGCAGGCCATGTAGAGATAATATCTGCACATTGTAAATGCACATAGTACGCTAAAGAAGAGGTGTTAGGAGACCTTCTGAAGTCCCCAAACCACTTCCAAATGCTTGCAAGAACCACTTATTGATAATTTCTTTGTAACTAAACATGCGCAGAGGTGAAAACCTTTCACTATTAATTTTCCAATTGAGGTGTTTACATGACCCCGCATTCCAGTTAACACAGGCATATGCTAGGGACTCTGGAACATGGATAAGTTTGGAATATGACACTTGGAATGAGGAGTTTACATTACTGTCACGCAACTCCAATATTGTCAATATTCCGGTTAAAACAGGAATGCGCCCTGCATGTACTGTAAACACAGGCATTGGGAATAACTTGCCACCTGCCGAGCACAGTCCAATTAGCAAAAATGAAACGGAGGTCATGCATCTGCAATCATTTGGCTCCTGTCCAACATTCAAATTCAAATTCAAAGATAAACAACCAGATTGCAGCAAAAACAATAAACGTCCCTGGCAGAGAGGTAAGAAAGCCGGTCTGGTCTTGAGACGCCTACCTGCTTCTGTTTGAGAGGCTGGATGATCTCCTTCACGCACATCTGCAGGTCTTTGATGTAGTCCTTCTCTGTTTGCAGGAGCTCCTCAATGACCTTTGACCTCTTCTCCAGCATCCTCTGCTCGGGATCTTCGCTGGTGGTGGCCGCCGACACGGGAGTGGAGTCTAGGGACTTGGGCTGCGTAGACAGCAGAGTCATCTCTGTGATACAGAGAGAGAGAGAGAGAGAGAGAGAGAGAAAAGAGAGGGAAAACCGGGGTGAGAACACGTCATTGACATTGCATAACGTTGACCAGTGCTAGCTTTTCAATTCTCAGTGGTCAGTTCCAACATACAATACCGCCACACAACACACTGCCTCTGCAGACAAAGGCCTGGGACGCTACCATAGCAGCTACCATAAGAAAAAGCCCAAAAATGACTGGAAGCATTTTGGGTGCCTTTGATCTTTATTTCTGGACATGAGTGTCTTCTGGCCGACTAGCCAGTGTGGGGACGGTAGGGAGACCGGGGGGTCGGGGGGTCGGGGGTGGGGATGGGGTTGTTGTAGGGGGGTTGTGGAGGTGCAGGGTTCACGCACTGCTGGAGTTCCACAAAGGGTCTCTGGGTCTTTGGCTTTTGTCCGCGCCACAATGGACTATCACAGCAGCCAGCGCTACATGGCCGCACTCAAAGAGAAGTGAGGTGGAAAAAAAATGGGGGTCTTGGGGGGGGGGGGGGTGCAGAGGGGCCCAGGGAGAAATCACACACACACACAAACTTCTCAGGGTTACAGGACCCAGTGCCACGCACACACACACTTACACACAACCTCAGATGGAATGTTATGATGCCAGATGACATCAGATATTGCCAAACAACTAGTGGAGCAGTCAGATGGGTGAAACAAGAATGCACATCCACCCGCAAACAGTCACAGTATCTATCGACGCAAAGCACATCACATGCTCCACCACATTTGTCTCAGCGTCGGCTCTGCCAAGCAGCTCGCTGTGGTGACGCTGCCTGCCTGCCTGCCGGCCGGCCAGCTGCCCATGCCCACTGTGAGCCACTGCATCCTGAGAGGCTGTTGAGACTGCCCACTGCCCCTGACGCTGCCCGCTGTCCTGCCCAGTGGAAGCTGCCCACTCTGCTTTTACACATAAAGAGTAACTGAACAAGGCAACTCTGCTGCTGAGAAATAGTGAGACGATGACCCACTGCCTTGCTTAAAGGAGAAGTCTGGTGGGAATCAACGCATAGCCCTGTTGTTTGAGTGCTGTCCGTAGTTAGTGTTAAGTGTTGTCTGTTATACATAACTCGCTATTCAGTCTATATTCAATTCAATTTTCTCGTTCTTTCTCCTGCCAACAGCACTCGGTAACCTCAAATGACAGAGCTATGGATTGATTCACTCAAGATTCCTCCTTTAAGAGAACTGTCACAGAGAGAAGTTAGAGAAAAACTGTTTGATCAGAGGGAAGACGACTCAGAGACGACTGGCTGTTTTTTTTAAAGAGGTTATCAAAGGGTGAAGACCTTAGTCATCAATCTTCAGAGTGCTGATGTGTTTGTATAGGCCTAAAGGAAAGATAACAGCACAGGAGAAATGTTGCACTCACTGTGGTCATCTCATGTGTGTAAACTCATGGCTACAAGTAGCCCCAGTAGGACTGATTGCTTATGAAAAAAAACATGTTGCAGTCCTTTAACTTAAAAAAAAAAATAAACAGAAAATTTCCTTAACACTACTTTGACATTTCCCATTATTTCTTCACGCATTTCCCTCCATAAGGTGTGTGTATGTGCCAATCAGTTAAACACCTCAGAGTAATCTTGGCCTACTCACAAAATGTAACATGACGAAACAATCACTGGTTCCCAAATAAGTTATTTCTGTGGAAGCAATGATCATAAATAATCATGATGCAAATCTGATTAATTGCACAGCCCTAAGCCCCAGCCACAAAGCTACTCCATCCTGCTCCAGTTACTCTACCCCATCTGATCTCATGGAGCTGCAGCTTTTGTCCCCATGCTGTCCAGTGTGCAGGACTTGCATCCTAATTGCAACCTTTGCAAGTCCTTCACTTCATCTGCTCTCCCCTGAGGAGGCACCCCTTCTGCCAGTGACCTCATGCCTCCGTAAATCTTTCATGTTGCTGATTCATTAAAAGAGCGATCCAGGATTAGCAAAGTGGACCAAATGCCACAGAGATCCGAAAGAGATGATTTCTCAGCTCTGCATGGACATTAAGGTTACAGCATATGCTGCTGTATGTGTAGTATGTCAAACTAGCCTGGATTTGACATTCTTTTTTTGACTGCCTGCTTGCTTTGCAATACAGCACATGTTCAAAATCCAATAATACAAGTACCGTATGAATTGCAGTATCAAATTGATATACTAAAACATATTCAACTGTGTCCAAAGTCCTCCCGTTTTCCACCACATGTAGCCTTCCTATTTTTGTTTTCTTTTTCATTGTCTGTCTGTCTGTCTGTCTGTCTGTTTATGTTTGTCTCTGTCTGTCTGTCTGTCTGTCTCTGTCTCTGTTCTGCAGGGGGTTCTGTCTGATCCCTCCACCACCTGCCCCCCCAACACTCCCCCGTAGAAGGCTTATCCTCTCACGTCCTCCCAACTCTTTTCTCTTCCAGTCACGACAGAATCTCACATATTTTACATGTAACTACATCTTCTGGAGTTCTCAAAGAATAAATGCCTTTGCAAATACGGACTGAAAGAAGAAATGCATTCTGGGAAAGAAGAGAAGGACTATGACTTGAGTAGTGTCAATAGCTATGTCTCCTTATCAGCGTGGCCACTCACAGATACTAACCTGGTGCCACACACACTCACACACTAACACACACACACTCACACACAGGAAAACCTGTTCTGACCCACTTCTAGTCAATGGGGTTGGTAGCTCTCATTGTTGGGACCTGACTGCCATGTTTAAAATTCAAAAGCAAAGATTCCATCACAATGGCTCACACAGAGGACGTGCTAGCTGGGAGCTCGCCTGTGACCAGGGAGGAGTGCTTATGGTGTGGGCGAACCCAGAGGAGCAGGTGATAAGACTCCAACACACACACACACACACACACACACACAAATCTCTGAGTCATTTACTATCAGTGCATACTCCTCCTAATCTTACGAAGTCCTGGGTTTGGACTCCATTACCTCCCTAAGCCCTGCCCTTACAAACCATGAGGGAGAGAAACTACAAACTACTGGAACAGTACAACATGGATTCTACGCTTTTGTCTTAAATAATGGGGTCTTTCTCTGCTGTCTACACTTCTGTCTGACAATAACCAACACCGAACAGCAACAGCTTGAGCAGATAAGTGAGTTCCAGCAAAACATACCCAGTTTGCTGACAGAAGTATTTCTGCAACATTTGTGGCAAGGTCAAGAAAAGAGAAAAGTATAAGGAACTACAGGTGTTCGTTACTGAGATGACCATTCAAAGATGTTAATTAAAATCTGACTACCCACAAAACCATATCTGTTATATCTCCAGCTTCCCAGGCAGTAAGGCCCAAATAGAATGAGCGTGATCTCTGTGTGAAACGTCCCAGCACCATATGCTGTGTGAGTGTGTATGAAGGGGTATGCCCTACATGTGCCAGTGTCCACCCTCTGGTATGTGTGCCATGGCCTGGTGAACGGCCTTATGGGTAATCGGACAACCAGCCCACACAGGGGCCTCGGCCTCTGGCCAGGCGTGCGGTGGAAGTAATTGGTCGTGGCACAGTGGGAGACACCCCTGCCCTACCCCCCAACCCCCCAAGCCCCCTAACCACCACCTCTCTCCTGTCCACCCTCCAGCCCACAGACCCCCATGTGGCCCACATAGGACCCCCAGCCAGAGCGGAGTATGGGCTGGGGAGGAGAGAGACGTTGATAGGTGGTGTAGGGTGGGTGGAACAATACCAACAGTAAACATGTTTTCATTTGCTTTCTCTGAAAGCACAGCAATGACTACACTTGTTGAATGACCACTATATCAGCCTGAAGCCTCCAAAAATGGAGAAAAAAGTGCCATAGTGGAAAAAAACTGAAACTGAACTAAACATACTGTGAACAATATTGTGAAAAAATACCACACACAAAGTTGACGTCACTTCAAGTTTTGAACACTAGTTGTATTTCCACTTATATCAAACCCTGTTCTGAAACGGATGACAACACTACTTCAAGAGTGCAACTGTCATGTCACAGAGGAAAATGTCAGAGAACTGTAACATTATAACAAGTGTCAGTGCACATACAGTACTGTACAACTTTTCAGATACAAGATATAAACTTGTTTTGCTCATCACCACCTACCATTTCAACCCTCTCATATAAACAAGATAAAATCACCATTCGCAACAAATTCCCACAACTTTCTACTGGCTTTACACTGGCACATCCCAAACCATGCCTGTCTCCCTAAATGCATTCCCAAGGCTCTCGTGCCCCGTCTCAAACCAGCCGTGGAGCTGAGCCAGTGCCTAAATCATGTCGCATCTACGGGGGAAACAAAGATACAAAGGGGAACAGAGGCTCTATGGACACTGCGGCAAAAGCACCATTTTCACGCTCCACAAATCACTCTGGCTTTTTCTATTCAAAAGAGCCGTGGCTAATCAAACCAAACATGACGCTCCGTCCACAAAGGCCGACCTGGGCGAACAGGAAATTAATGAGATCAGGAGCGACGGAGATGCATACTTCTGCCGCCGCGATTAAAGCCACCAAAAGCCCAATTTACATCGGGGAGATGAGCGCTGGAATTGAGTAGCTACAGTTCAAAGGCACTCGAAGGAGCAGTGCGGTCTTAAGAAGTTGGGAGCATGTGTGTCAAGAAAGTGTGTGTGTGTGTGTGTGTATGTGTGTGCATGCGTGTGTGTTTGCATGTCGTGAAGCTCAACCTCTGCACTTTCACCCACCTGTTCGCGCATACACACACACACACACACACTTGTCCTCCTCCTCCCGGCTGCTATAGAACCCTTCCACACAATTCCAGCGAGGAACTCCAAACAAACGCATTCCTGTCCTTCAAGACGACCGCAGCATTGTCTCAATGTATCCTTGTCGCTCTTAAAACTCCTTGAAGTTCAAACTCTCTTTTCTCTCTGCACATTTCCATCTGAATTCATGGGAACCACCACACAGATTACCCCCTTGCACACACACACACACACATACACACATGCATGAACACACAAAACACACACACACACACACACACACAGAGGGTTCACACAGACACACAGGGTGCAGTGAGAGGCATCCACTGATGCGCTCCCAAAAGTCTGGAAGCAGAATCCTGGGACTGGGTTCCGCTTCCAACAAAAACTTCCTCCATTGGCTGGCCTCATTCCATGGGCCGGGACTGGAAAGCCACTAATTGGGTGATAACAGACAATGACCACTAGGAACTTTCTATTGCTGCAGGTTGTCTCTCATCTCATCAGAGCTCATGGGATAAAATGGAACAGGGGGCACTGACACAGACATTGGCCATGGCCCATTCCATGCCTCTGTGAGAATCTGGGCCAGGTTTTTCTGATGTGCCAATCACTCATCAAAGCACGCCCCACATGGCCTGAATTCCATTAAGATCTTAAGGATCTTTCACCAGGGAGGGCCTCACAAACAGAGCCTCTGCTTTCTCTTCAGGAGCTGTCTCTGCGTGTGTGTGTGTGTGTGTGTGTCTGCTCTTCAGAGAAGCAACAGGTGCATGTGTCAATCTATGGGCACTGCTTCTCA
>JASCQY010000089.1:6013194-6033696 GCA_030264315.1 Sardinella tawilis | reverse complement strand
TTGGATGGAAACCCAGTGATTGACAGTTACTGTTGCTGTTACGGTTACAGCTATCCTCTTAGATAAATGTGTATCTCCTCTCCTTATCTTATATCATGCTGTGTCCCTCCCCTGCTAGACTGCCCCAAGGGCCCAGACATCCTGGTGGTGCTGCTGTCGGTGGCAGGGGCCATCCTCTTCCTGGGCCTGGCCACCCTGCTCATTTGGAAGCTGCTGGTCACCATTCATGACCGGCGCGAGTTCGCCAAGTTCGAGGAGGAGCGGGCGAGGGCGAAATGGGACACGGTGAGTTGAGCTGAGTCACTTCTGGAGAGTGGGTGCCTAGACACACACAGAGGACACACACACACACACACAGGACACACACAAACACACATAGGCTTAGAGAGAGAGATAGAGAGAGAGAGAGAGAGAGAGAGAGAGAGAGAGAGAGGTGTGTCTGCGGTTTATTGACATAAACCACACCCTGGGATTTTAATGTTTACCTGATTGTGAGTAGTATTGTGTTTTCCGTTAGACAAATCCACCACACTACACATCACACTGTCAACAAAGCCATCTAGATATGTTTTCAAATGAGTATTTCAGGTCTCGACCACACTGGTGGTGAGATGGCATGTTGTGGAGACAGAGGAATCATTTTTGTTTTGTTTTGTTTTGTCGTTTGTTTTGGCGGCATGCTGCTCCTTCCCTAAGCTGAAGAAAAGACGCCCTCCCATTCCCAGGGGTGTGTTTTGGTTTAAATTGGGCAACGCTAATTAGCCCTCTTTGCCATGCAGGACCCCCCCCCCCCTCCTCCACCCACCGCTGGTGCGTCTGATCCACCATGAGCTAGTTCTCCAAACCAGTGCTAATCCCTCTGAACATGTCATCCGCTGTGACTGCTGAGGAACCAGGCCACCCCTTGAGTCGGTCAGGGTTTAAAAGCGGCCATTTGAATTTAAGCAGATTTTATGAATTACTCTTGCGAATGTTTTGAAGTATTTTGTAAAATATTAGTGACTCAGTCACACAGAAAAAGCAGCGTAGTCCAAAAGCTGTCACCAAGAACTAGACAGCTCTCTTGATAGTTTTCTGTTCAAGTGTTGTGTCTTGCCGTAAGAGTCCATAGCATTATGTTTTTATTTCAGGGCTTTATTTCTCTTCCTCTGTCTGTCTGTGTGTGTGTGTGTGTGTGTGTGTGAGAGAGAGGGAGAGAGACTGCCTGCCTGTGACATTCCAAGACCTCTCTGCTCTTTGGGGCAGAAGGAGTCTAGACTGCAGATTTAGTTTTTCCCTTCACACATATAGAGCCATGTGACTATGCACTACAGTGGCAAAGACAAAAAACGAAAAGAAAAGAGAAGAAAAGAAAACATCACTAATCTCTTCCCCGCCCCCTCTGTCTCTCAATTTCAGGGCCACAACCCTCTTTACAAGGGAGCAACGTCCACCTTCACGAATATCACCTACCGGGGCAACAAGGACTGACCTTATCCAGTCCAAGTGAGGAAAGGCTTCTGACACCAGCAGAGCAGACAGACTTTTCTAGAAAGACTTCAGCTCACCAAGCAGTGTGGAGTGTGTTCCCCTTAGACTTTTCAACCTGTGCAGGCTCTACTGTTGTTGGATGTGGATGTAACGTGATTACTGTTTTGTTGTTGATTTTGTTGTTGTGTCGCCACTGTAAATACAAGATTGTACAGTAAGTGATTGATCATTCGTGTCAAACATTTAAACTCTTTGTCTAGTTATGTCTAACTTTCAAATAGTTTTGACAAGATTTTGATGTTTTGTCAGTTGACAAAGTCGAACATTTCATCTGTTGACATGAAACCAGCAGATCGAGCAACTGCCTGGTGAACAAGCTCTTTTTTTTCTCGTTCTTTTTTTGTCGTTGCTGTTGTCCATGTGTCTTTTCTCGTTTGAAACCCTCTAGCCTGGGGAGATAGCTAATCACATGCGGCTGACCCAGCATGGCACTTCCTCCTCCTTCCCTCCAGTTGTCACCCTGTCAGCCTGCTTGAGCAGGAGCCTCGTGGGATAAAAGCATAAGTTAGAGCCGGAGCTGTCATTCATTTTCACAGAGCTTGTCAACTCCGAGAATATGCTAGCATTCCTCAATTGGTCGACTTATCAGCTTTATACATTTAGGCTATATTTGGCCATTCTTGTTTGCATTACATATACATTCATCAAGCCCAAGCAGTTAATGTCAGTTGATTCCAATTTGAAATTGCCATTTATTTCATCTTTCTTTTTGAAGTTTGAGTTGTAAGTTGTAAGGTTTGCCAGTTCCCTTTGCCAGCACACGAGAATTTCATTTACTTCATCATAGTCAACTGTTGCTAATTACATGTTTTGGAAACAAGACTGCAAACTGACTAAACCACAACACACTGGGAGTTTAATGACAGGTGTCACTGTTGAAGACAGGCCATTATTAGTGTTTGTATCACACAAAAGTGGAGAGAGAAAAATCCATCAGGTTGCACGTCCATATTGTCTTTATTCATTGTCAAATAATATTTCTTGTTTAATTTAATTGTAGTTTTTTACAGTTTTCTATATGATGTCACTATTGTCACATTTTGTTCTTTGCTATATGAAAATTGTCACACGATTGTAACAAAAGAAAAAATATTTTGTATATAAAGTTTGTTTTCTATGTTCTGTCCATCTGACTTTGAGCTGTCCATGAGCTGGTAAAATCTCAGGAAAAGGCTTTTCTTTTAGAGGGTTTTAAAGGTTACTATGGGTTCATCCAGGGTTGTTACTAAACCACTTAAAATGTCACCCTACTTTCAATAATTTGGCTCCACTGTAAAAATAATAATAAAATAAATAACATTAGGCCTGGGCTACATATTCGGCCTACTGCCATTACACAAGTTTATTACCCAAGGCTGAGTGCTCTTACTATATCAGCCTTTCTAAGATTATAGCCTAATATGTCAAACTTGCAAGGATGAGGTCTAAAACTTGATATAGTCCTACAAGAGTAAACTTCTCAACTTAGACCAAAGTCAGACACAACGTAGACACAAGCCTAAATCAGAGAAAGCCGTGGGCAGGGGCGCCATCTGTTGGTTAAAAAGACTGAAAGTTTAGGGTCCATTCCGATGAATAGATGTTGATGGGGGAGCTACATGAACAAATGCCTATTTGATCTTTTTTTTGTCGTTACAGATGTATAATCTTTTACTAAATCTCGCACCTCACACAGATGAGCGGTGTTTTTTTTTTTTTTTTTGTACTTCTTTGTTTGTCATTACAGATACAAAAATGATGAGGGGGGAATGTTATGACGACCTTTGGTCTGGATGCTGGAGTGGCAAGTCACAAGTCTAGTAGACTGGTAGGATAGTCTACTGTATTGCCAGGGTCGTCCAGTCGCATCTTCACCGTATTTCCTCATGGCAAGTGTAGAGGACGGGGTAAAAAAGTTGACGGCACAAGTTGAACCCAGTAGCCTACGATCTCGCTGCAGCCTCCATTCCACTTGGTGGCGGTGCACAGTTTTGCGCAACCATTGATTAACCATTCAAGGAAATGTCATGTGCCACAGACAGTGGGCAAGTAACAAGCAGAGAGAATTGTGAATCTGTGGAATTGTGTGCAGGCCTACTTTTGAAGTATTTGCGTAAAGGATCGTCGTCCACTAGTAACAATGTGGCCCCCAAAATCTCACCACACCCTCAGGTTTGTTTGTGTCTTTCTTGCTTTTCTACGAAGGTGTTCTTTCATTTCTCACTAACCCAGCAAGGAGAGCAACGCTAGTCCCGACTATGTGTCATCCGCAGATGAGGAGAACATTGCTTTTCGGAGCGTGGGTGGTGTTTTACATCTCTTTCCTGGTTGCTATGAGAAGAATGTGGACAGGGAAATACGTGCGCAGTCCTCTCGCTCGAGCGCTATTCGTCAACATGGTGTCAGAGAACGAATCTGCATCTGATTATCAAGAGGTAAGTTATAGTCTAACGTGTTTTTCTATCTGACCGATGACACCTTTCGAAGGTGAACCGTCTGAGATGTAACATTAATGATCATAACATTACCAAAGTTACAAGACAACAAAAGAGCTCCAGTGAAATTGCGCGAGACATGTCAGGTGTGCCAACCAATGGTGCCAACTTCTTTTGTGTTGAGCGCAGGCTCGCCAACTCGGTTGTAGAAATGTAAATTGTAGTAAAAACTATTGCAACAACAGTGTTGGATTTATTAAGCCATGACAAAGTATGTGTGTCATTAAGTTACACTTAACCTAATGAAGATAGGAAAGATTTTGCTAGGGATTTTTGATGATCTAACGTTAATGTTAAATTTAATTGTGCCCATTTGTACAGTGGTACCGTTGCTGTCCGGATCTACTGGGGGAGTCTGTAAGGCCACTTTTCGTGCAGAGCAACATGGACAAAGACACCCGAACTTTTCTACAGAAGAGCGAGGAAAAGTCTAGCTGGCTTTTCACTCAACTTTACCACTCCTTCTTTTCAACCGTCTTTAGTCCCATAATGTCGCGGACCTCCATCAATGGGTGAGAATGGATTGCCCGTTGCCCGCAAGCCCCCTTCTTTTTATCATCTTCTTTTTTGTTAATTCAGGTGCTTATGTTGCTAGTTTCAATCTCCCTGTTATAGTTTTAAGTGTTTGGGCTGATCTGAAAGCACCATGCTTTAAGACATTTTGAATCAAGTGGGGACAAAACCAATGAAGGAAATGTGGATATAATGGGAGACAAGTCAAATTCATAGTCACCTATGTACTTACAACTGTGGTCCTTTTTTCCTTCAAACAGCTTATTTGCTGCCTACCTCAGAGTTGAATAGCTCTTAACAATAAAGTAAGCTTATTTCAAAATGTGATTTAATGCATTGCTTTAATAGTTTCCTACAGTAACAGCCCAGGATAGTTTAGTCTTTTTAATGTATTTTCTCAGTCAAAAAAGGTACCTCTGACTAATCCTTTGCTTACCCGCCGATTGGTAGGTTCCTTGGCCGAGGCTCCATGTTTGTCTTCTCAGAGGATCAGTTCCGTCGCCTGCTAGGCATCAGTCCAGACTGGAAGGCAGACAGGCTGCTGGATTTGGGGGCTGGGGACGGGGGAGTCACCGATGTCATGGGCTCACATTTCAGAGAGATCTATGCCACGGAGGTTTCCACCCCAATGAAATGGCAGCTTCAGAGAAAGAACTACAAGTAGGTGCAGTAGCAACCATATACATGTCCTGCAGTCTTTGTTGTCTATGTATGTCCTCCTTGTGGGCCAAATGTGGGTACACTGGAACTCAAAATGAACAAGAACATTTCTCTTTCTGTCAAGACAGTAATGCTGAATTTATCTCTCTGTCTCTCTCTCTCTGTCACTGTCGCTCTCTTTTTTTGTCAGACTATTAGAAATTGATGAATGGCAGAATTCAGGCTTTCAATATGATGTCATCAGTTGTCTTAACCTGCTGGACCGTTGTGACCAGCCTCTGGACCTTCTGAGGGACATCAAGCAGGCGCTTGTGCCAGGGTCAGGCAGGGTCATCCTGGCTGCTGTAGTCCCCTTTCAGCCCTGGATAGAAATAGGTGAGTGGAGAGGGGAGTGGGAACTGAAGCTGAAACAGAATCTTGAGCTGACCTGTGATTTTTGTCCTGTGCAATTATTAAGTGTTGCCTTTTTTCTCTAAAATGTAATGTGTGTTATGGTGTCATGAATGTTTGGTCAAATTCAAATGTTACACGATACTGTATGAATGATGCATGTATTCATAAGGATTGTCACCAGCTGGGTTTCCATTCAACTTATTGTTATTTCATATTTACTAAAATCGGCTCAACAGCATTTGTATGTGTCTATGGGTAGAAACATGGTAAATATGAATATATGATAACTAAACTGTTCCCATCAACCTGAATTGCATTATGCCTTATTCACATCAAGAGTTAATCCACCCCCTAAAGTGAATCAAATTGATCAGACTGATTGGACTGATGCAAATTTGCAGGTGTTTTCAACCAAAGATTTCTTATTTGCATAACTTCAATGGTCATTAACTAAATGGATGGAAACCCAGCTAATGGGCTTAATATAACAGAAGGTCTTTTGATTTGATAAAGCATGCAGCACTTACTATGTAAAAATGCAATCAAATATTCAGCAGTAGCAGTCACATATGATCTCCACAGGCGGAAGGTGGGAACGCCCAAAGCAACATTTGAAAATCAAAGGGAAGACTTGGGAAGAACAAGTAACCTACCTGTCCAGTGAAGTCTTCTCAAAGGTCGGGTTGGAAATTGAAGCTGTGACTCGGTTGCCATATCTGTGTGAAGGAGATATGTATAAAGACTATTATGTGTTGGATGATGCCGTATTCATTTTGAAGGCTCAGGACTGAAGTCAAACAACAATTCAGAAGTTGTCATTCGCCAGGTAATTCTATCATGTGGACAGGCTTATCAAAGCCAAGTTGTTTTATGTGGGTTGCTTTGGCAACACAGTTGTGCTGTGATATCCCTCTGAAGTGATTTGGTTTAACAGATCAAAACACTGTCCTGTGTGATTTAATGTTTATTATCATGAACTGGTCTCTGTGGTATACAGAGGCTGCTTCAGTGTTACATGAATAAGTTCTGTATTAGTCCTTAAAAACACTGGTTTTCTTGTATTGTAAATGGCCTGTGCTGATAGGTCAGTCCTAAGCCTTGTTTCTTGTTAAAATCACCTTTGAGGTAGTGCCTTTGAATTGAGTTGTTCTTTAGGATAGTAAATATAGCCTAATGATTGTTTTTTACTTTAATACTGTCCTCTTGTTGAAAAAAAAACTACTGTATTTAAGATTATTGGTGAACAAATATCAGTATATGCAAGGACCAATGGGAAGACTTTTCCAATTTTGCTGTATAGATAGGATTTTATTTTTATTTCATTGTGATTACACAACACATTGTCTTAGCCTGGTGAACACATAATTCAATAAACATACATTATAATTTAAACTTTGTGTCATAAGGTATATTATTTATATAATAGGGCTACTATTGTTTGTGAAAAAATGATATTGAAAAACTTGACATGAGCACCTGACATGAACTGATAGGTACAGCCCATAGACAGTAAAGGTACAGCCAGCCTTAAGGGAGTCAGGAATGACATAAGGGTAAGGGGTCTTCAACACATGCCTGTTGGTCACAGAATCTTTCAGCAGATGTTCATAAAATGTAGCTTTAACGATTTTCAGTCATTTAATAAAAATAATTAGTACCCTTCCAAAAAAAGAGGAAAAACAACTAATGAAAACTCTTAAAAATAAAAAAAGAATCTGCGAGACTCCCTCCTCGCAGGCAAGGCGTGTCTGTGCGACCCACGGTTTGCAAGCACCAACCCATTCCCAGTTTGCATTGGGCGGGCGTTTCGTTGGCCACGTCCCCGGGCCACGTCGCGCAGTACTCGCCATTTTTTCACCCGGGCGTAGAATAGCCGCAATAAAGCTGTCGGACAGGCACATATCTGACTTTATCAAGAAGTTTAGTCTGACAGTTCTAGGATAGACACATCTTGTCTCGTTTTACTGAGATAAGACCCACTCTTTTGCGGCAAAATGAACATTTTCAGACTCACCGGGGATCTTTCCCATTTAGCAGCTATCATCATCCTACTGCTTAAAATATGGAAATCCAGATCATGTGCCGGTAAGTCAGTGAACTAAATCGGTCATGCCCTAAATAAATGTCAAGCTTGAATCTTGTATGGGTTGTCATGCAAGTGCACACGAGCAATGTTAATGTTACAATGTAAAAGTTGTATTATGCTTTCAGTCAGTGACATGTTAGCTGATTGGCTAATGGTAAGCTAGCTGAAGAATCCGCTGTGCCAGCGAGGCCTTGCACTCAGCTGACTGATAACCAGTGCACTATAGCTAGTTCAACCTCGCATCCTGTCCGAACATTACAAGCACATTTACCTGACTTGCATGTCTTTTTTGCTGTGCATTGGTTCGGATGGACTCTCATATGTCATCAGTTAAAAGTAAATGGTGTGCAGTGGGAGAGAAGCTACACAGTTCATTATAAGTTAAGGTACTGCTAGGTAACGCTAGCTAACGTTACCGTAGCACAATGGATTTCAGTCTTGTCATAATACCTCCACGATGTTAAATAACACATTTGCAGCCAACATCTCCCGTAACGTTTCACCATTGTTCGGCTTCAGAAGTTGTTTTCTTATGTGAAGCTGCCATAGACTATTTCACATTAACATGAGCTGAAGTTAGCAGGGTTGAACAAAAACCCGGAGTTAACCTTGTTCTGGAATTAAAATGAGATGATTCGAAAGCAAACGTGATTTATATTGTTATGACTTGTTTCATTGGTTTAGTAAAAGAAGGAAATAAATAGCCGGGCTTTCATTTTAATTCATTCATTCGCGATCAGATTCTACGATTACTACTCCAGACTGACCTCTGACGTGGCAGCTCTGTAGGGGAAGGCGGATATTATAAGTGTTGCTAGTGATGAAATGCATCTTCCTATTTTAGACTGTTGTTAACAACACTGTCCAGTTAAGTGTTATTTTAATTGCAAATATTGCTTACCCTCCGGTTGCCTTTTGAACTCCTAACGTTAGGCATGCCCTTTGAGCAACCACGTCGGTCCTCAACATCGATAACAAACCTCCAGGACGATCTGTTTATTTCCCTGTTATCACTGTTGGTGACAAATGCAGTAACGTTTGTAAACTCATGTGCAACGTAGTCATTGTAGGCTTGATCTCTCTCTTTAAAAAAAAAAAAAATCCAGGGACTAACATTAGTTTGACATTTGCTCTTAGGGCATGCTTTGCATTACTGACAGATACAGTCTGTGTTGGCAAGTTTTTTTTTTCTCCCTTCTCCTTCTTACCCTCCCAAGTCAAACTGTAGAACAAGCCCTTCATGCAAATATACACCTAGGACACCTAATTTAAATCTAGTCACAGCTCTTGGTGCATGCATACAAGCATTGCTCTTTGACATGGTCATAGTGGATTTATCATGACACCGTAGGACAGGCTTTTACGGATGAGCCGTAATCTGCAATATACTGTAAGCCTTCTTCTACAGGGCCTGGTGGCTGCTGGTTACACACAGTACTCAACAGTCTGGCTTCAGGCACAAGGCCCCCTGCATTCGGTTGTTCAGCAGTTGTGAAGGCACTATGATGACAGCTTATTGTTGACTTTTGTTTTTTTGGGTCCACCTACAGCTAACATCCCTGTCTTTCAGGTATCTCCGGGAAAAGTCAGGTCTTGTTTGCCCTGGTGTTTACCACCCGCTACCTAGACCTGCTCACCTCCTTCATCTCCCTCTACAACACGACCATGAAGGTGAGGAACATAGCCAGCATATAGACAGCCCTCCAGCAGTTAAGTCTCTTTTATGACTGAAGCATCCCCTCAATTTAGAATTCCTTCACTGCTGTCATTTTTACACCACATCTTCATCAGTACCATTGGAGCTGTCTGACGGAAAGGACCAGCTGTCATTCTAGACTGTGAAACTGAACAAATGACAGCAATGAAGCTGCATAACTAACACATTTACGAAGCTCTCAAAGCCAAACCCTTTGCGTTATTGACCTAGCTTTTACTCATCAAAATATGTTTGCTTTTGTGACACTCCTCTTGCTCCAGCTGTGGTGCTCACACCCTTATTAGTACTGTTTCTTTGCATGACTTTACAACCGGTTGGAAATGAATGAATTACTCTCAGCCTATTGCCTCTTGTGTTACAGAGTCATATTTGTTTTGTACCCTCATTTCCATTGATATTGTATATGCATTGTGATTGACTGCATCTAATGTGCTTTGTCATCTCAGATCATCTACATTGGCTGTGCATACGCCACAGTGTACCTCATCTACTCCAAGTTCAAAGCCACCTATGATGGCAACCACGACACCTTCAGAGTGGAGTTCCTGGTGGTCCCTGTCGGTGGCCTGGCTTTCCTGGTCAACCACGACTTCTCTCCTCTGGAGGTAAAAGCTCAGTCTTGCAGATTGTGCTGTTCTCTACTGTAGTGGGTTCGAAGTGTAAGCACTGTTCTTTTGCCTGCAGAATTTCTGATTCCATGACTTATCTGGAACATCAATGGCAGTCTCGCTTGGATTTGATCTTTGATGTGATTGTTACACTTGAAAAGTCTCAGTTGTATGAAAATGCACAATGGCTGTTGTTTTCCAGTTCAGTGTGTAGGCCTATTGATGATGGTTAAAGTGCACACTAGCAAAAGGTGGGTTAGCACAGCATGTATTGATCATCCTTGAGCAGTGGCAACCTTTGTCCATTTCCTAAAGGAAAACTCCACTGTATGTCAACCCTTAGTTGCTCTTGTACACCTAGAGCTTTTTTTTTTTTTTAAGATATTTTTATGGGCTTTTTTGCCTTTAATCAGATAGGACAGCTGAAGAGCGACAGGAAGTGAGTTGGGAGAGAGAGATGGGGAGGGATCAGGAAATGACCTCAGGCCGGAATCGACCCGGAGTCATGGTCGGGCACCTAACCAACTGAGCTACTGCGCCCCCACACCTAGTGCTGTTGGTTGGGAAAAAAGCATTTGTTTTCCCTTATGCTAATTGTTTAATATACTGAAGGCGCCTCCACATGAACATGAAATTATCTTCTGTGATATGGCATAATGTCTAGTCTTACCTTTGATACACATTTGCACTGTACTGCACCGAAATTAGACCATATTCAGAGTGTTTGAGTCGAGAGTCTTTGAGAAGATGTCCCATTAGAGGATTTCCCTTTATGCCGTTTGATCCAGAATAAGATGGAAGTGATGTTTACAAATGCAAGCACCACTTTCGGGAGAGTGCATTTTTACTACTTTTTGGCTGCTGTCCATGTTTTGAACGAATTTGAACTGTATTTTTCCCTTGACGGCCTGTCTACTTTACTGACCTTCCTTTTGTGTAAGTTATTTTACCTTCTTTAATCCCACTACTGATGTGGAGCTGTGCAGCTGTGCAACTGTCTGCAACTGGTTTCTTTACATTCAAATACTTCACATAGTTATAATTCCTAGTGATTTGAATATGTCTATTAGTGTAGATAGAGGCAGGAGTTTATGATTGGTTTAGTCATCTGTGGCAGGAGACTTTTTTTTAGAACAAAGAGTTAGATTTTAATTGTCTTTTTTTTCCCACAAATATCTTCACCTGTAGGAATACAGACAGACTCTGGGTCTGCGTTTTTGCCAGTCGTTTGACCTTGGCTTAGGGGTGAACCTCACACAGGTGTAATGAGAGCATCTCAAGAGGCCCAGCCTGCCTCCCATACCCTCACATCTAGTGGATAACATTATTCTGCAGTGGGCCAGTTTCCCAGACAGGGATTAAGTCTAAACTTGGCTTGCAATGAAGAGCCTCCATTCAAGCCCCTTGTTGCTCTGGGCTAGGCTTAATTGGCTTTTAGTGAATACATCAGATAGCTTTCACTCAATTTGAACCTAATTATGAGCTCTAATTTCAAGGCTTACTTAAAGAATAAACAAAAAAGACCTTAAGATAACAGTTCAGCTGATTATGACAGGCTCTGATCAGCTTAAGACTCCCTTTAAAGAACTTATGACTTTGACCTAGAAGATTCTTGTTTTACAATTTAGTTTAGTTTAGAGTAAAGCTGTGCCTGTAGTCCTACTATAGAGGCCTATGCACAATACTCTTATGTCTTCTAAAAAAAAAAAAAGAAAAGAAATTCAGTCATGCATTTTGTCAGTCACCGTTCACACACTGACAACCACTGGGCCGATGTTACAGTAAATGCCATCTGTCTCCTGCAGATCCTGTGGACCTTCTCCATCTACCTGGAGTCTGTAGCCATCCTGCCCCAGCTCTTCATGATCAGCAAGACCGGCGAGGCCGAGACCATCACCACCCACTACCTCTTCTTCCTGGGCCTCTACCGCGCCCTCTATCTCATCAACTGGATTTGGCGCTTCTACTTCGAGGGCTTCTTCGACATGATCGCTATTGTGGCCGGAGTGGTGCAGACCATCCTTTATTGCGATTTCTTCTACTTATACGTCACAAAAGGTGAGCTGCACAAGGTGGAGGCCATGTTGATATTTAAAGGCTGCGCACTTTGATACTTAAAAGATGGAGACAGTTTTGGTAGTATTGTAGTTGTACTACATTGTTGCATGTAGTAGTATGACGATCAGTGCATTTCCATGCGGCCAGTTAACGGTTTTGAATCAATAAGTTTAGTGAGAATAAGCTGAATATACCTGTGTCTTGTAAACATCTTTTTCTGATTGGAATAAATTGAAAATGGCCGTATTCAGTTTGCTAGTAAACCGTTTGCGTATAGACCTATGGGCTAAATGTGACATTCTACTTGCTTGTAAACGGAATTTGGCCAGTAAACTGATTCAAAACCGTTTATTGGCTGCATGGAAATGCACTGAGTGATTTTAAGTGGAAAGTTCCTCCAATAGTGGACTTCTTGTTTTTCATTCCATCATTAGTCTCCAGGGGCCCCTTGGCTGTAAGTTTCCTGTTTGCCCTAAAAAGGTTTCGCTCGGGAGTCCTAATCATTTAACACAAGTGCCATGTCTCCTGTGCTTTTTTATTTTAGTACTGAAAGGAAAGAAGCTGAGCCTGCCAGCGTAAGTGCCAACCCCAGCACCTCAGCAGAATCGCGAGGTGGGCATAGGAAATCCCTGCCACCGCGCCCAGCGTAAGATGCCTGAGACGGAGTTCGAACAACAACAAAAAAGAAAACAAGGGATCTGCCACTGCTTCTTCTGTCGTCTTCTGATCCAACGTTTCAGCAGCTCCAGAACAAAGCCGAGGCCATCCCATGGCTTCTACCAACTCTACTTTTATCCCCCTACTCCCAATCCCCTCCAAGCCTTCGGATTCCAGTTTTACGCATCTTGCCTTAACCTTTTTATTATTCTGTATAAAGGAAGAAATCAAAAGTGTTTTTTCTACATGAAAGGTGTTCTCTCAGCAATTTGACACACATCAATGTCTAAAACCAACAACAAAAAAAAAGAAACTCTAAAAGGCCTTGAAATTGGCATCGATACTCCAGGGGACTCCAGGGGACTTCTTATGGTGAACATTGACTATGTTTGTAAGAGGATTTGCAATCAAAAAAAAATAAATGTGTGTTGTTTCCTGTGATATGGGAAATATGTTGGACTGTGTGCTCCCCCCTCCCCCCAGCCACAGCAAGCGTTATTTAGCGTTATTTAGTGGCTTTTGTTTTTCTTATTGCTCTGTTCTGTTGTCATCCCCTGTACATTCCTCCGCTAAAGAATGCCAGTAATGGATGGATGGTTCAAGCGCCATCCATTTTTTTTAATTATTATTATTATTATTTTTTTTTTTTTAAGTTGTATAGGCCATTCATTCTCTGTTAATGTAATTCTACATTATAGACATGAATACCACTGCCCCAAAATCCAACAGTGTGGTTTAACCTGGCACCTGTTGAACTACTTTATCTCTACATCTGGTCACTGAGGTACATCTACTGTAGTGTCATGATGTCTCACAGGTGTTGAGACAGGTGTGTTTTGAACACCATCAAATGAATCCGTAATCCGGGCCATATCAACTGTGTGATTTCAGATCTTCTTCAGGTCTTTCATTTCACTGCAGTTTTTTTTTTTCACAAGTATTCAGCCGCATGGCATTTTTTTCACAAGAATTCAGCCGCATGGCATTTGAGAGGTTAAAGGCATTTAAGAATTGAATTTTCAATTTATTTGAATAGAGATGCCCTATTGAAATGAACAGCAATGCTCAGAAAAAAATTGAACATGATGTGCATATTGAGGAGATCATGAAAGTCTTGCTTTCTTGACTTAACAAGTTTAGTTTAATATGGGCATTGTTGAACGTTCAACAACAGTGGTTTTATTTCCACACCTCAACCATTCCCATTTTCTTGTTTCTTTTTCTTTTTTATTTACTATTTTTTAAATGGAGCTTTTGCATGATGTGACCATCTTCCTGAATAAAGATTTTACGGGAAACACTGATATGGTGGCATGAAATTAATCCATAAACCAACTACTTTAATTATTACTTGCCATTTTTACAATACCCTTAATTTTAAATGAGGTTAATACAATGATTTTGTAAAATTTAATTATCTGGGTTCAGAGACGGAACGAATGTGGAGGTCACTCACGGCTGACGGAACTCTGAGTAGGTGCACATGACGATAAGCAAAACAGTCTTGATGTCAAACGATCCAAGTCAGCAACATCGGAAACAAGCATGCACTTCTCCGGCTTAAAATTATCAAGAAAATTTCTATTTGTTATCTCGACATAGTTTTAAATATGTCTTAAGCACGGGATGATCAAGCGTAGACCGCAGATTGACAACAATGAAATGCCTGACAGCTGACAGGCTGCCACATCGATTTAGCTAGCGGCTGGCTAACGTAAACCAAACAAAACCGCTAACTAGCGTTAGCTGCCAACCTTCCCTGTCGTCATGTAGTTAGCTGTGACAGTACGCGATTCATACTATATTTTCCTTTATAACCTCCTGAGTAGGTTTTCTTCATGCCGGGAAGTCTACTGAAAGTGAATGCAACGAATGTAACAGTGCGTAACTTTTGTAAAAAGCCAGTTTCGCTTGTCCCTGAGGTAGCCATAGCCATCGCTAAATAAATTAGCAGGACCTGGCAAGTGACCATATCCCCATTTGGATGGGTGTTGGCTAGATTTCGCAATACTCCTCTCTTTTCTTTGGAGAAATTGATAGTAAACATAGTCAAGATGCCTGGAATGGTTGTGTTTGGTCGGCGATGGGGCATTGCCAGCGATGACCTTGTTTTCCCTGGAGCTTTCGAGTTATTCATCCGAATAATATGGTAAGTTTACCACGTATACAGTTCATTGCTGTCAGTGTGTTGTCTTAACATACGGAACACTTTTATGTCTGTCATTACCTGTAGATAACGTTATGTTTCCTTGTAAGTAGCCTACTGAAAGTTAAAGATAAGGTTAATTGTGTTCTATCAGCGGAAGACATCAGCCACTAACGTTAACGTTACCTATTTCTGACACTCTAAATTGAAAGGTTTGATAGGTTAATGATTGATTATCATTAACTTACGATGATCAAACTTAATGTTGTGGTTTTATTTCAGGTGGATCGGCACGTTAATATTGTACACTATACATAAGGGGCACTTCGATTGCCGCGGAGGGACAGTCCTTCATAGTTACCTCGTCGTGCTGCTTGTACTCCTGGCTGTCATCATATTTTCTCTTGGTGCGATTGTTTACGTTAGCGCACGAGGTAGGTACCAGTGAGTGACACTTGCGCACTGTCACTATACTTAATGAAACGGGGATGTCTCCTTTGTGTATCTATACATTAAATAATCTCCATTCTTACTTAGGCACAATAATGAATCCGGGTCCTCGTCGCTCCATGCCAGCCTTGGTGTATTTTCGGGCCACTCTGTACATCCCTGAGTTCATATGGGCTTGTCTTGGAGCTGTTTGGGTGAATGATGACAGTAGAGGATGCGACCCTGCCGCTGTAGGAGCGGTCATCGGGGCCGTTATCTCAAGGTATGTGTAAAGTATGTCTACTTGGGTATGTGCTTGTTGCCACTTCTTCATTACTGTCCAGTTTCCTCAAAACAAATAAAAGCATTCCATATGCATTCCAGAAAAAAATAAGGGGTTTGGGAATAGACTCCCACTGAATTACTTCTGCTTAGACATTTCAATTTGATGTCAATTAGTTCTTTGATCTTGGCTGACTTGACCGTTGGAAAGGATTACAGAGCAGATTACAAGGCTCCTTAGGTGTAACTTTAAGGTCACAGCTGATGCTCAATTATACTATTATGGTGTCCCATTGACAGTTACAGCTTCAATGCTCATACCCTTTCAAGCCTTCTATTCTGAACATTTCATCTTGACCATCATGTTGCAAATGGTCCCAAATTAGTCCCTAAAACTGAAGTGGGGTAAAAGTTTATTGCTTAATGTGTCCATCTTGCCTCTTGTCTCAATTCCTTCTTGTTTTCCATGTGCCTCGCTTTGTGCAGTTGGGTGATCTTCTTCTTCACGGTAGTGGGCGTGCTGGTGGTGTTCGACCCCATGGGCAGTCCCCGGCAGGCAGTGATGGGCGAACCACAGGGCCTCCGTGACCTGGAGAGCAGCGAGTCGTCCCAGTTCCTGTCACGGGCCCGCTCACTGGCGGTGCGCGTGTGGGAGAGCCGCCTGCGTCTGCTCTGCTGCTGCCTGCCGCAGGACGACTCGCACCGCGCCGCCTTCAACGGCATCGCCCAGCTCGTCAGCGGCTTCTTTTCGGTGGGTGGCTAAGTATGTGTTCTTGGCCTCGCCTTGGCGGTTATTTGAGGGAGGGGATTTAGTGGCCAACCTTACTAGTTACCTCAGTGTTGGAGGCAAATCTTCTCCTCATAAAGCATGTACCTGGAATACCCCACTGGTGACCTTTAATCTTTACTAGTAGTGTATTAGCTGGTGCTCAGCTGTTTAAAGCAATGCTCATTTACCATAAGAGATAAGAGCCGATAAGTAACACTGTCGTCATTTTTTAATTGATTAATAAATAATGCTGTTTAACAAATGATTGATCGAATTTGCCCAAGGATTTATAAACAGAGGGTAGATTTTAGTGCAATGATACTGTCTGTTCTAGATCATAGATTAGCTCTCCTTATGAGCTGACATACGGCAGTTCTGGATACTCTATGTATTCTATACTCATGTGCATAGTTCTGTTTGAGTACATATGGATGTCCTCCATGAGCACACTGAACTTTACAGCAACTGCTTAGCCTTTTGTCTCAACATGAAGATAGCTCTTGCACACATGGCCTGAAAGGTACAGCATCCTGTGAATTGAATTTGAATTGATTGGATCTGGTTGTGTGTACCTGAGACACAGAAATAACTGTTGGTATATATACAGTATATGCCATCAATGAAGCCTAGCCTGGGGCCTGCGTGGGTCGTGGCTGTAATGTTTGTGCTGTAATGTTTGCGTGCGTGCGTGCCGTGCAGGACACAGACCTGGTGCCCAGTGACATCGCCGCGGGCCTGGCCCTGCTGCACCAGGAGCAGGACAAGATGGAGCAGTGCAGGGACCCCGACGACGTGCTGGCCCACAGCCCCTCTTCCCCAATAGTGAGTAAATCCATGTACGCTACATGCTGTAGAACATTGAAGGGAAAACAGTCTGTCCACTGTGCAGATGAAATGTTTCATGCCTTTTAATTTTTACAGTCCTTTTATGGTTTGCCTTCATAACATTTAGATAGACTTAACCATGGATTGGGATTCTTGGATGTGACCGGTTTGCTTTGTGCAGACTGTTTCAGCGATGTCAACAAAAACAACGCTTGAATGTTCTGTTTTATTTCCAAACTACGTCCACTACATTAACTTAACATTATAGAAGGTTTAACCTGAGACTTTTTGGGAACAGCTAGCCTAGCAAACTCGAACTTGAAACGGTCTATAGTACCAATGTTTGTGTGCTGTCCATGCTGGATAGCTCAGGGCAACCAAATTGATACGACATTGCCTGGAATTTTTACAGACAACATTCGTTTGATTAGATTTCTGTGATTTGTGGGATCACTGAGACAATTAAGTTTGCCTGCGAGAGAGGAGCCATCAGCAACCTTTTTGAGATCTCTGCTTGCGTGTGTCTCTGCCCATTAAAGCCACAAAATGGCATCTACTGTATATTGCACTGATCTCTCTCTCCCCTCTCTCTCTCTCTCTTTCTTTCTCTCTCTCTCTCTCTCTCTCTCTCTCTCTCTGTCTCTGTCTCTGCAGAGGGAGGACCTGGAGGTGGAGCTGGAGAGAGCTACCCACTGCATGCAGTTTGCTGTGGCAGCGTATGGGTGGCCCATGTACATCTACTCCAACCCACTCACGGGCGTCTGCAAGCTCAGTGGGGACTGGTAAGTCAGTCTTGGAATCCCGTAAGAGGCCGCGAACACACCAAGCGCAGATTTAACGCTTTTTTTGCATATTTTTTCTGTTGTTCCTTATTGGAAGTGAGTGTATTCCATGCTGATTTTTAGTACAAGGCACAATGCAGATTGTCCGCCTGTCCGCCCCGAGTGGAACAAGTAGAAAAAAATTAAATTGGAAAAAATTTGCTTCACGTCACAGGCGTGATGACTGACAACAGTGGAATGTGCGCAGCAAACTTTTTAAAAATCCACGGCCGGTCTGTTTGCGACCTAAAAATCAGCTGGGCGCGCAACATGGATTGCAAGCGGAAATCGAAGTGGAGAGCGAAGCCCCTTGTTCTATGCAACAATAGTATGATATGATGTATGCAACAGTAGAGTCACTTGGCACTCTAACACTCTTTGAGGTTTTACTTGCCGATTTTGCAATAAAATGCCTTTTTTATATAGAAATTTGATGTGGACTTCACCCCGTTTCACTCTGTCAGTGTGTTTTGACCAAATTTATTGTGTTTTACTAGAAATGATCCTTCAATGACATACAGTATGTGTATAACATGTCCTGTGTAGTATTTCCACATTTGAATTGCGCAATTTTTTTCCCTTGTTTATTGCCAGTCATTTCTGTACTAAGAAACGGTAGCATGTAGCCAGCAATGCTGGTTACACAGCATAGACACAGACTGCCGTGCTTCCTGCCTGGCTCTGCTCTGCTGAGTAAGGAGGAACCCAACAACCCGTGTTGTGTTTCAGCTGCCGGAGCCGCAGCGCTCAGTATGACATTGTGGGGGGAGACAACCTGGGCTGCCACTTCACCTCCATCCTCCAGACCACAGGCCTGCAGTACCGAGACTTCATCCACATCAGCTTCCACAACCAGGTCACTTCAGATCACTTCAGTCCTCCTCTTGTGCACGCAGTCACACACACACACACACACACACACACACACACACACACACACACACACAGTGTGCAGCATCAGCATGGCCTTTTACCCTCACTGGCCAGGGTGTTATCAGTGTTATCAGTGTTGACTGTCTCAGAGATGATTCAATTTATATGCGCAGTCTTTTTTTCTACCGCAAAGGTTTGATGCTCTGAGAAATCCAATTTCTGGCATTTTGTTCAATTCCAACTGTATCCAACTGCTTTGACATGGTTTTTTGAAAAGAATGTGCTTTGTTTGTTTTGCAGATCTACGAGATCCCTTTCTTTGTTGCTCTTGATCACAAGAAGGAGTCCGTTTTGGTGGCTGTGAGGGGAACCCTCTCACTGAAAGTAAGCCCTGGTCCTGTTTCCCTAATCCCTGGTGGTGTTGAATTGCTCGGTGCGATACTGCCACTGTGTTTGATTTTGCTCCCAAGTTTTTTAAAGTGCTTCTTACGCCAAATTCTGTGTGCAGGACGTGTTAACAGATCTCTCAGCCGAATGTGAGAACTTGCCTATCGATGGTGTGTCGGGAGCTAGCTATGCACACAAGGTCAGTATCTGATGAAGCGTGGTACCTGTAGGAACACTATTATCTTGCTCGCTAGAGGCTGTTATTATGCAGGTCTGCCAGTGGTAATGCAACTCTCTCTGAATCTCTGGTCATCTTTTAGGGGATTTCTCAGGCAGCCCATTACATCTACAAGAAGCTGGTCAATGACGGGATCTTGAGACAGGCCTTCTCCATTGCACCTGTAAGAACTTTCACCTTAATATTCACCCTTTTACAAGAACAAAAAAAAAAAAAAAAAAATGTAAAAGAAAAATGTACAAGACGTACACGTACTTGACAACGTGCCGTTTGTTTCGACATGCATGTTGGGCAATTGTTTACAGTGATGTCAGTGCATTTCACTTGCAGTGTGATTATTTTAAGACGAGTGGTGGCCGGTGCATGTTGACTCATTATCACGTGCTTCATCTCTCTTGCGTAGGAGTACAGGCTGGTCATCACAGGTCACAGCCTGGGCGCCGGCACTGCGGCCATCCTTGCCGTCCTGCTGCGCAACATGTATCCCACGCTGCAGTGCTACGCCTTCTCGCCACCAGGGGGCCTCATGAGGTAGGGCCAGGCCAGGCCATGCAGGGCTTCCGAGCCTCCAACACGCGCTGCCAAGAGAACTGAAAGCAACTTTTATGTACTTGAATGCAGAAGATGAAACTAGGGCAATCAATATTTGGAGCGCCCGTGTTTTAAACTTTGACTGGATACTTTATTTTTTTTTACAGCTGTTACAACAGCTATAAAAAAAATAATAATTTCAGGCCGTTTTGTGCATTTCATTTATTCAGTGCCACTGTGAAATCAAGAGTCCGCTATAGTACTGTTATGTTCTTTGTCTGTTTTCGTAATGTTATAGCTGATATTTGTTGTAAATTATCACATTTCTGTTTTCATCACAGCAAAGCTCTAGCTGATTACTCTAAGGAGTTTGTGGTGTCAGTGGTGCTGGGGAAGGACCTAGTCCCTCGGTAAGGAGACACACTCATACACACACACACACGCAGACACACACACACACACACACACACACACACACACACACACACACACACACACACACACA
>JASCQY010000089.1:5892843-5903024 GCA_030264315.1 Sardinella tawilis | reverse complement strand
ATAGGAGACACCAAGCAAGAGAGACAACAAAATAGAGTTAATTTACATCCACTTGTCTAGTCATGTGTTCATGACATTATTCAACCTTACAAACACACAAGTGGTCACAGACACACAAACACCTTGGATCTAACCTGTATTGAACACTTCAGCATTATATTATCAGTACCACCCATCACCATTACTTTGCACTTAAACCTTTTTCTTCACATTCTGTCTGTTTTTCTATATTATTCTGTCTTTTCTTTTTCATCCATCTCTTCTCTCATATTTTTCATATCAGTATTCTGGGAGATAAGCCACTGAAGCTAAAATGAAAAGCGTAAACATTAGATGACCATGACTGTGAGTCCTGCCCTTCGTCTAAATCTAATAAAGTTGTTCATAACGACATACTTGACATTTCACAACACCTGTGAAATTGTTAAAAAAAAAAAAAAAGCCACCCAGAGCAAAAGGTTGTACACCTTATTTAACCAGGCACTGAAAAATTGTTTGTATCACATAGCCCATGCCTTCCATTGCACGGGTCACTGTGCATCATCGTTACCAAGGGAGCCTTGATCTTGCATGGCAGAAATAGCTACCTGAGGGCATTTCCAAGATGGCTGCCAGGCGTGCCTGTCGGCCTTGCCTATGAGGACTTTGGTGTTAAGTAACCTCCACCCACCCACCACACCCCACCTCACCCCACCACCGCACCCCACCCCATCCCACACCTACCACCCCCCCCCCCCAGACCCTGCCCGCCCGCTGGCTCTCTCTGCATCCCTGGCAGATGCATCCTGGCGGCTGTCTTATGTAATAAAGCCTCCATCGCTGCTCTGGAGGACAGAGATGAGTGGGAGTGGGCAAACTGTAGATGGGCTGTTTGGACAACAAGCACCACTCCCAGCACTTAGGATCGTCAGAGCTGCATGTACACCGACAAACACACACGCACGCACACACACACACACACACACACGCACGCACGCACGCACGCACACACACACACATTCCGTCAGCTAGCACGTTGGTTGGATTGTGTTGCAACAGTAGCATCATCAATGGATGTATTATGTACAGATAAACAAAACATAACCAAATGATGAACATCAATGGCAGTCAATCAAAAAGATTCCAAGATGTGTAAGTGCCAATGACTCTTTTTAGTCGCGTGCAGTGACTCTATACGCCGCTATGTTGGTCCTTCCTGTCTCAATCAGTTATGCGGGGCCTACCGTATACATTAGTGACAGCAGTGTTTGCGCGCGACTTAGGTCTGTTGACCTTGTTTTATTATGACACTTACTGTACACCAACAGATGGTTGATGGTGCTGTGCCTCCAACCCCAGTTGTACAACCCCATAGGTTCTCAACATTAGCAAATGTCTGATCATTTCTGCTGCCTGTTGGTTGCCTTCGCAAATAGTGTAAAATCTCCCAGGCATATACAAAGTATTATGCATATACAGAAGATAACCCCTTCTGTCAATATACCGCATGCACGCTAAATAATTAAGAAAGGGGAAGCACATGTGTTTGAATATTTTGGTGTCTTGTCAGTAGCCTTCACTCCTGAGAGATTAGCTGGATTTAGTATCCATGAGGCATCTATTTCAGTCATAGCCTCTGGGTCTCTGTGATACTTTATCTGAGGTGCAGTAGCCCACAAGGTGAAGCCCACTGCATTTTTAACACCCAATACTGTATACATGATGCTGCTCTTGTAGAGTTTCATGGACTGTCGTCGTCAAAAAAAAAAAAGAAAAATCAATAGCCAATACCCATGAGAAAACGTGAGAGGAGATGCCAGTAGGAATCAGTAAACACAGAGAGCAACTAGTTCAGGTTATTGATTGGGACGTGCCTCACACAACTCAACAAAACATACAGCAATGGGAAATGGACGTGCAGGATATTTTCAAGGTTTGGTGGCTACTATATACGAAACCAACTTTGCCCTGTGGTAAAATGTTAACAATGTATACATATTTATGTTTATATTATTACGCATATTACATATACATATTTATATTTAATATTATATTTATACGCTTTTCTAAGTGTTTACAGCATGTACTGTATGTACGTGTATGTTTGTGTGTCCATGCGTTCGTGTGTGTGTGTGTGTGTGTGTGTGTGTGTGTGTTTGTGAAAGTATGAGGAGAGAGGAGATAAATGAGACTACTGAACGAGAGACTGAGAAAGACATGAGGAGGAGGAGGAGGAGCTGGCATAAAAATGTGAGTGTGAAAATAGCTGTTAGATAAACAGAGAAAGAGAGAGAGAGAGAGAGAGAGAGAGAGAGAGAGAGAGAGAGAGAGAGAGAGAGGGAGAGAATAAAAACTCACTCTCAGACAGTGCTATGTGCAGTGAGCCCAGAGAAAAAATACAACAGTCGTCTGTCTCTCTAACTCTGCCTGGTCTGATCTTTCCTCAAGCGCTGTAAGGGGGACTGAGCAGTGGCTGCAGACTTTAAGCCAACGAGAGACATTTCTAGAATCAAGATGCTGCACCATCTATCCTCTGTGTGCTCAGCCTGATAGGTGTGTGTGTGTGTGTGTGTGTGTGTGTGTGTGTGTGTGGTGTACGTGAGAGAGACGGAGTGTGTGTGTGTGTGTGTGAGAGAGAGAGAGAGAGAGAGAGAGAGAGAGAGAGAGAGAGAGAGAAAGTGAGAAACTATTTCAACCTGCCTAATGGATGTAGTCCAATCAGATGACGGCTGCCACTTCCTTACCCAATCAAAAGGAGGACTGCTCTTGCATGTGCAAGTCTATCCAATCAAATTCAGTCTACTGCTTGCACACAGGACTGCTGTGCTGCTCAGAAAAAAAAGATACTCCCTCCCCACTCCATAATGCAAGACCTGCGTTTTAAAAAATCATTTTTTAAATGGTACGTGTTAGAGCATGGGCCATTGACTTTGCCTCCTCCAGAGGAATTTAGCCTGCAGGAAATGGACTGTGTTCCGTTTAACCTTAAGCGGGAAATGGAATAATGACCTGCACCACCAGCACTCGGATAATTCATTTTCCACACCTGATTAAACACTTTAATAAGGGATTTTTTTTTTCTTTTGTCATTGGGAATATTCTAATCTGATAACATCGTTTAGCAAACTCATGGTCCAAACAACAACAAGAGGCACCCAAACTGTACTGTATCTCTGTATAATCCTTTCAAGTACAGTATATACATTATGCCCAAGCCACCAGCTAAAGTCTGTTCCTATCCACAGTACTGGTGTCATATGATGAGGCTGTGCCCGGGATTTTCTTTTGTCGTTGGGAATATTGTAATCTGACAACATTGTTTAGCAAACACATGGTCAAAACAACAACAACAAAAAAACCTTTACATTTATTTATCAACCAACAAGAACCCAGATCGTACCTCAGATAATCCTTTCAAATAAATAAACAATGCTCAAGCCTGCTTCTATCCTATCCTATCCTCCGGAGTCATACGATGGGGTTGTGCCAGGTCGTCCCACACCGCCGCCCCCTGATATGGACCGAGCACCTGTCCCTTACACTGCACCACACACTGCTTGCACATGCTAATGCCACAGCGGCTAAGATAAGCTGCGCAGAGCTGCTCGGCTCGGGGAGGTGACGGCGTTGGCTGTTGCAGGGGAACGGCTCCTGCAGGTCAGGGTGGCAGTCAGTCCCTGCTGCTGCTGCTGCCTCGTTTGACCCAGGAAGTTCCGATGCATTCCATAAATGGCAGCGGCTCGGAGAAATGATTACATTGCATAACAGAGCTGTGATGTCAGAGTGACACAAACATGCGCACACACACTCACACACACACACACACACACACAAATACACAGGACTACAAAACAGCTGTGCCATGGTGAATGGCAGCGGTTCATGTTTTCATAACATGATTACCCGCTTTTCAAAGAAACACAGTGCTGTTTAGCCAATAACGCTGCAGCTTTTGCATCACCTCTAGCTTATGTAACGGGGGTTGGATTAAAAAAAAAAAGTGGAAAAATAGTGAGAATGTTGCCATCCCTACACCCTCCCATCCCCCCAACCCCCCACCCCCCACAAGAGAAGGCATAAACAGTGAGGTAGACACTTACGGCCTTCGCGGAGACATGTCCCAATGTCACACTGTCAGTGTAATCATCCCGTCATAACCAATGTCAGACTGTCACCGTAATCATGACATAACAAACTGAACTCAGGGTGACATGCTGGAGTCAGCTAAAAAGGGAACATTAGCATTGCGGTGGTGGCAAGCTGCACTGGAGTACTGTAAAGCTTCAGTGGGCGGAATTTCTTTCAGATCAGCTCTTAAGAGTCATCAAAGATAGGCCTAAACAAGTGACAAATATGGTTTGTAGCTCTGAAAACAACGACACTGTTGAGGATGTGGGCCTACTGTCTGTGTCACACACACACACACACACACACACACGCTACTGTCTATTCTTAAAATGAAAATGAATGGCAAAAGATTAAAGAGAACAAACTAACTCTTCTTGTCTACTTTTACGCTCTTTTTCACTCTGTGGTGAGGCCGTCTGAACAAGTTCCCAAACCAATTAAACTCCCATCATCACGCACGTCCTCTCCTATCCTCTTTAGGTCATAAAGCAATAAAAATGGGAAAAAAAGCGCTCTGTTCTCACCTGGCCTGTGAGCCAGAGAGGTCTTTGGACTCCCTCTGGCTGTTCCCTGGACCCTCTGGCTTTTATCACGTGAGCAGACGACGACTACTTTGGCCCGCCACTCCCTGAAAAAAAAAACAAAAAAAACTTGCTTGCTTGAGCCACGACTAAAAAGCACAGGACGCTTATCTGTGGCTTCTTGTTTGTTTGTTTGTTTGTTTGTTTGTTTTTACCCTGAGCCTTATTTAGAGTGAAAACTATGGCCCTGATCATTTTGTTTCAGCTCTAGGAGGGCAGGAAGGGTGTTATATTGACATGACAAACTTGCCATTAAAATGTGCTGCTAACTCCAATGAAATGAGTTCGATACGGGTATGCGCTGCACAGCAGGCTATGGCTTCTGTAGCGTGTTCCCTTTGCTATCTGTCTTGTGTTTTTGCCATAATAACCATAACCGCTGTGGAGGTGGAGGAGTGGAAGACAGTTGTGACAACAAACTTACCCTCACAAATCTTGAGGTCTCTCAAACGAACACAGATAAGTGCCATTTAGCGTGGGTATTAAACAAAAAAGATGATCCCTGGACCCCTCTCTCAATCACCTTGGTTCTCGAGACTCTCAAAAAAGGCCCATTTCTGCCTCTTATTGGAATGGCAGCAGTAAATAATTGAGGATGTGCGCGCCGCGGTTAGCGTGGCTCAGAGAACTCGCGAGGTTGCCTTTGATAAATAATGCACAGGCGCTAACTTCAGCGCCGTAGGTGTGATCTAAATGCACCTCTGCCCTCTAATGGTATACAGTACTCACACACACACACATACACACAAACACACACACACACACACACACACAAACAAACACACACACACACACACACACACACACAGCCCTTCCAGCCTTTAAATGGTCATATCAGTCCTCACTGGATGGAAGCAAAGCATGGCTGACAAGCAAGGGCAGCTCCAGGGGACCTAGTGAATGTCACTTGTTTGTGATTAGCAATCAGGGCCTCTTATGTGGCTGTGTTAGCTAACTGTACGGGACGGGGTGGTGCGGTGCGGTGCAGTCGCCGACACAGCTGATGAAGTCCACTCGTGCCTACGCTGGCTCTCGCTATCAGTCTGGCCCCTAGCCTTATCAGCTGACTTTGCCACAGAGGAGGTTATTGATTGAGCTAAAGTGCAGTTCCCCCCGCTCTCTTCCACAGTAGTGCGGACGTGTTTCGCCCCCTGCATACGTGCGCCTGGCCTTTGAATGTGCTTAGCAGCCACATTTACAGGACTTTCTGTACGTTTTTTTTTCCTCTTTCTATAGTATATGGCAGAAATCTCTAGAAAGCATACTGCATCCAAGCAATGGGTGAATGAGTAAGTGGAAGTGATTAGATAAAATGTCTCCTGTTTCTGCGGCTTTAATGAATTTCTAATAAAGATTGTGAACCCGAGATGTGATGACGAACAGTATCTCTATTAGCCAACAGAGAAGACATCTATTAATCAATTAGGCTACTTGTTTGTTTCCTCTGAGGCGACGATTCACTTTTTGTGTACTTTGAGTACTAGGAATGTTCTTGTGTTAATGCTCTTTGCTTTTCTTAATTTTTAATTTATTTTTGGATTCTAGAGTGAGAGACCTGGCGAGCCCTTACTAAATACTAAATGACTATCAGACATACAATACAGTGCAATACAATAGCCTACCCATCGTCAATTCATGTTTATGAGCTCATCCTTCATAACCAGGATGAGCTTCCAGCTGCAAGACTTCCTCGTCTTCAGTCTGGGTGGTGACCCAATGGCTTCCATTCCTCTGCTTGGTGACAGCGCTGCAGTCTGAGTTTGAGTCTGCGTCTGCACTACTACTGCCTCACTGGCTTTTGGCTCCTATCGCAGTCTATTCTTTTTTTTCCTTATTATTTTGCTCTTTTTTCTTTCTTTTTTGAGTGTTTTACCCAAAAGCCTGGAGATAAACGCCAAAAATAGCTAAGTGAGGAAAACCAAGCGGAGCGAGTGAGCGAGCGAGAGAATGAGTCATGCATATCAGCTGCACTTGTTCCTGGCTGCATGCTAAGTCCTCATATGTTGCCTAAACGCATACACTTTCACACACTCACAAAATGCACACACACACACACACACACACTCTCACATACAAACATACGTAGGCATAAATAAGCAAAGGGAGAGGGAGTCTTACATTTACACACAATTATAATATGTACAGGCATGTCTGTACACACACACACACACACACACACACACACAAACGCGCGCACACACACATACACACACACACACATTGATTATCACATTTTTATCATTTATCATTTTTACCATCTACACTATTAATGTACCTTCCTGGGGGGGGTCTTCCTGTAACCCTGTCTACTTCACTAAATCAAACTTTAAAGGTACAGACATAACTTTTTGCTGTCATTTCATTATTGTTCATCTGGTTCCCAGTCACGCTCCTGGAGCAGGGCCCAACCTTCCCATTGTCCCAAATGATTTAAAGGCTCAGCTCCGGACCTGTTTCATTGCCTGTGGGAGTACCTGAGGGGTTCAGCACAGAGGTCTCTGTGGCACTCTGTTCCCTTTCGGAGTTAAGTGGAAAGCTCCCACTTTGAAACCACTTGTGCCTGTTCCTTCAGAAGTGCAAGTTATCCCGTAAATGGAGTCTGATGGGCCTGGATGACAAAGGTGTTATGATGCTTTTTTGCAATAGTTTTTTTTTTTTAGCATTCAAAATAAGTCTGTGGCCAAAATACTCTGAATGGGTTCCCAAAAAAGGAAATGCATTTATCTGGAGTAGTTTATGAGTTTTAATTAAGCTGTCTTATCAGATCCTGACTCTACTGATTTTCTCAAAGGGTTTATCGAAGTGTGCCACATCTCATGCGCTAGCCTAGACCAGTTTTCTTCACTCTAACTCACTCACCCTGTTTGGACTGCTTTACAGTCTGGGCACTTACAGTATATGTCAGTGGTACAGTTGCGTTCAACTGTTGGGCAACTCAATTAACCCTCATGATAACGTGCCATGTTGGAGGTCTGATAGACCAGATAAACTCACAGTCAGTTAGACAACTGAGCATACTGCTTTAAGTCAACCTGCGTAAGGGTGTGTGTGGATAGAGGGAGTGTGAAAGAGAGAATGTGTGTGTGTGTGTGTCTGTGAGTGTGTGCCTGGACTGTACACAATGTACCAAGGCACATTTTCCTGGCAGGGAGTCAGACACAGGAGGTTGTTTGCTGCAGTGTACAGGGGCACCAAGAGTCATGTTTCCCTCACTGACACTCATTTCTATTTACTCACACACACTCAGATACAAGTATATGCACATGCCATGATGCGCGCATGCACATACACATACACACACACACACACACACACACGCACACACACAGTCAAAAAACAAACACAGACATGCATACTTAAACACAAATACCGGTATTCAAACTGTAGACCAACACACACACATACACACACACAGTCAAAAAACAAACACAGACAGGCCTATTACACAAATATACAAGCTTATGAGCAACACACACACACACACATAACACACAGGCATAACAACAATCTCCTTCAAAACGCCTGTGCTTCCAATTCTTATTCCCCTACCTGGACTCACAAAAAACAGTCAGTGCTGCATGCATACGTAATCTGCTAACACAAATGTGTCTCTTGTGATTCGAAGACGCCCTCCCTCAATTAAGCCACCTTGCATGGCGGAGGCAGGAAACTCCTCAGAATGGCAATGGCAGGGGCTTTGTCCCATGGCCTCCATCCCCACACCGTGTCCTTGGCACGCCGCGATGGCAGCACTCTCCTCACACGACCTCACAACTACACTATTTGCTTATTAAAAGGCTTGAGAAGAGCAGAGCAAGTAGGGAGAGGGGGGGGGGGAGAAAGAAAGAAATAAAGAGAGAGAGAGAGAGGGGGGAGAGATAAATCCCTCTCCTGTTACAAATTCAGAGGCTGGCTTTGTTGCTTTGTGGGTAAATCCACAAAGTTCCCGCGCACGCATTGGCAAATTACACTTGCACTTGCACGGCGATGGTCACTTCTCTTTCACCTGCCTTTTAACACTTTCACAACCTTCCCTCAACCTTCCCCCAACGCTCAGTAGCCCCACCATTGCCCACGGGGAGCAGTGGGGTTCAGGACTCCAGTCTTAGTCCTCTGCTGTGCGCAATTTTGGATCCTCTTTCTCATTTTCATTCCTCCAGCTTTGCATAAGTCATCTCTTTTCTTTTTTTGCTCTCTTTCCTCAACCCCCCCAACTTTCAAGGCAGGCAATTCTCCTTCTAAATATGATTTCATAGTGCAAGCCAGAGAGAGAGAGAGAGGGAGAGGGAGTGCAAGAGCAAGAATTGGAGAGAGAGAGAGAGAGAGAGAGAGAGTGGATCCCATCACCTGGTAAATTTCACTCCAGTGTAATTCCAACTTCAAAGCCAGTCTTTGAAGCGCTCGCTCACACTCTCTGTCTCGCCCGCCCCCCCTCTTTCTCGCCCTCGTCGGGCCGCATCGGAGGCTGGCTCGCGGGCCCCCGAGGACGTCTCGGCGGAGAGCCGGGGAGCCGGCAGGACATGGCGCTCTGCTCCGCTCCGATCAGTCGGGGTGAGCTTAGGGAAATCATGGCTTAACAGGCTTTGCCTTCTGTGCAAATGAGCAAATTATTCAGAACTGGCAAACAATGAGGCGGTTACAAATGAGACCCCTGCGCAAATTGCAAATAACAAAAATATGCTCTTTCTCTCTCTCTCTCTCTCTCTCTCTCTCTCTGTGTCTCTCTCTCTCCCTCCTCCTTATAATATTGTTTTTTTTTCTTTTCCAGAGGTAGTTGGGTTATTGAGTGTCTGATGACAGCTGCAATGTAAGATATACTTTCAGAGGGGTGACACATGCCCACATCTAAGTAATGGTTTCCCCACGACTAATCCTGATTTAAACATGCGGGCACTACTGGGTATAGGATGAGGTGCCGTAGCACAGTAGCAGCAACAAATGACTAAAAATAAGCATGAGAGAGAGAGAGAGAGAGAGAGACAGAGAGAGAGAGACAGAGAGAGAGACAGAGACAGAGCGAGCGAGAGAAGCCAAGGTGCATATTGCATTATGGCATGTTCTCCATTGTTTTGATATTGAGCTGAGCGAGAGTGAGGAGACCCTGTAATGTTTATGGCCATCCATTGATTGCCCCTTCTCTCTCTCTCTCTCTCTCTCTGTCACTCTCTCTTCTCCCTCACCGTCTCTGTGCCTCTGTCTCTCTCTCTCTGCTCTTATCTTCTATGTCAACACCCAGTGTGAACTTCAAAGCTGATTGCATAATTGGTGGAACAGGGGCAGTGGATATTTAGAGCAGCTTGCTGTTGCTACAGTGCATCTCCAATGGTGCTACAGTATTACATAAGCATCAGGCAGGGATGAATTCAGGTCGAGAAACAGCAACGAGCAAGAGCTTGTGTGACTGAGAGAGAGAGAGAGAGAGAGAGAGAGAGAGAGGGGTTCTCACTGGCGAGGTAGCCATGTCCTCCACAGGCCTCTCTGCACTCCTGAATG
>JASCQY010000089.1:5870409-5884947 GCA_030264315.1 Sardinella tawilis | reverse complement strand
GGGGGGGGGGGGCTCCCAAAACTAATTAATGAACAGGGACCTACACTGATGACATTCACAGATGCTTTTTCTGATGACATTTTTGTCTGGTATTTTTGGCACGGTGGCACTATTTTGACAATGCCATTTGTATGTGGTAGGTGATATGAAAGACAGACTGAGTAAGTAATTAAAAATGAATCAGGGACATAAGGAAGACACGGGCACTATGAATCCAAAATGTTTATTTTATACTACCTTAAGTAGGCTCTGTTAAAAACAATATATAAATATACACATAATGTATATGATTTTTACATTACCACAAAAAATGTTTCTATGATATGTGCTTGAAGTATACTAAAAGAATGATAAATATGCTTTTATTATCCCAGAGAGTGAAAAGGGGGCAAAAATAAATACAGAGAAGGTCATCAACTACCTGCATTTGCTGGCTATGAATTTATGTATTTACATTCAAATCTGAACAGAGCAGCAAATTGCCTGAGGGTAAAAAATAGCTCTCTAGTGGTAGATTTTAATGAAAATATAATACAACTTGTGCAAGTTTCGTTATCAAAAGCTCATTTATCTTACAAATGTAGCTTAACTGGTCAAAGAGTGAGATGTACCATATGCAAGAGGGTATACAAAAAAATGGTTATTACAAAAATATGATTTTTTTCCCTCTCTCTTGTTAAATTACAACCACAACAAAGAATTCATTTCCAGTAAGGTCCTTTTAAAAGATCCGGCCTCTACAACTTAAATTTATATTGCAGGCATGGGGTGTCTTTTGAAGCAGAGGGAGAGGGAAACACTGAGGAGCAATCTCCCAGGGATTTGAGCACGCACATGGATTTGATTAATGTTTCCTATGTCCACAAACATGTTCTTTCGTTCTAACATGAGGGATACTAAAACATGCTTCCTGTGAACACACTTTTACATAAGAGGTCTAGTTCTTGACCTGCAACATTGTTCAGAGGTTTTGTGTAAAGCAAAAAAAAAATATATCTACATTAGAGATTATAAAAAAACCCTTGCAGAGGTAAAAGGGTTAATGAAAACCAGGAAAAGATCACAGTAAAAACAAACAATATTTAGTTTTCAATCAACTCAACAGAGCTTTTCGTTTTTCAATGAACTGTGTAAAAGCTTAAGGCGTCTTTTGTGAGCTTTAACTCTAAAAGAAGAGCCTAATCTGAACAGATGTAATCTGTAATCTGTCGATGCGTGTTACCAGGAGAGTCTCACTGAGTGAAGTCTTTCAAAATGTCACAGGTGTTCTTGTTGATGACCTCCCGTAGCTTGCGCACGCGTCGCACGCTGGAGACGCTCACGAAGCTGTCCGTCTGCAGCATGGCCATGCCGTTGGTCACGTCACCCATGATGATGACCTGGCCGTCGGCGGCGGTCACGTTGGGGCACGGACATGCCCAGTCCACACCCTGCAGCGTGATCTCCAGCTGCTCCTTGCCGAGGAAGCGCAGGCCCATCTTCTCGTCCTTCAGGATCTCCTCCACCGTCACCAGGGCTTGGCCCGAGTCCTGCTGCTCGGTCATCTCCGTCACGCGGCCCAGGATGACGAAGTCGGCCCGGCAGAAGCTGGTGACCATCTTGTGGCGCGCCTTGCACGGCTTACAGTGCTGGTTCTTCGGGAAGGGGCACGCCTCCTCACAGGCCTCCTTGGTCTCGAAGTTGTTCTCGTTGCCGCCACAGCCGCCGTAGATGAAGGACTGGCACTGACGGAGGGCACTGCTGTACGCCCAACGAGGCTCGTAGGCCTTGCACGGCCCCTGGAGGCTGGGCTGGGTACAGGGGGCGCCCAGCTCCGGTCGACAGGCCAACATGCACGACTCGTACGACTCAAAGTGGTTCTGGTTCTTTCCGCAGTTGCCGTAGGTGAAGGTGAAGCAGTTGTTGCGCTTGGCCTCGTAGTACCAGCTCAGGCGCTCCTCTCCGCAGTCCTCGCTGTCGGGCACCTTCAGGCAGTCCTCGGCAGGGAAGCGCGTGGCGTTGATCTGGTCCACCTTCTTCACCGGCTCCTTCTGGTGGACGGACAGAGGGTAGTGAGCCTGGATGGAGCCCGCCGAGTTGCTGGCGGTACAGGTGTAGATGCCCGCATCCTGGAGCTGGGCATTGTAGATGACGAGCTGGCCGATGTTGGTGACGACGACGTTGCCGCGCACGTGGTTGGGCCGCATCACCACCTTCTCGGCGCCCTCCCCCTGCTTCTCCCAGGTGATCTCGGGACGCGGCCTTCCGCCCACCTCGCACAAGAAGCTAGTCGTCTCCCCAACGTACGCCGACTGGGGGACAGGCGTGACCACCAACAACGGTGCATGGACGTCCACCGGTGTGGTGATCTGCTGCAGAGGCGTGGTGGGACGGGCGGTGGTGCCCTCGGGCAGAGGACTCGTGTTGGGCCACGTGAAGCGGCAGGTCACCACAGACAGGGAGATGCCCTTGGAGCAGGCTTCGGCATCCATGTAGCACTTGTTGTAGTAAGTCATACCGTCAGAGGCGCAGGTGAAGTGGGGCTCCCTCTCGCAGCGGTCCTTGCACTTGCACACGGGCTGGCCATCCCAGATGTCGCACTCGGAGCCCTGCTGGCTGCACATGAACTTGTCGCAGGTGGCCTCCTTGGGCATCCCCACTGGGCTCGCATTCCCCTCTCTGATGTAACGGGCTGCCACACAGCTTCGGTTACCACAGACATTGGAGCAGCACTTCTCAAAAGTTTCACATTCCTGGGTGGAGCAATGAGAAAAAACAAACTCAATGTATCAAATATGTACCATTTAATCTTAAAAAGAACTGTCATTGTCTTTGTGGATTAGTCAGTTTAATGGCAAAATACTGTATTTTTAACTTATTCTAAATAATTTAGATGACCTTACTGGCTGTAAAACAAATAAAATGCAAAAATACTTCATTATGTTACAGTTAAAACAGACTGAATATCACTGAGCATGTCAAATAATACAAACAAGCTTTCAAGAATGCAGTGCAATTCTAACGCATTAACGTTTTCAATCTGTCTTGTTGCATCAGTAAAAACTCACCTGGTCTGATTCACATTCTCTTGTGCAGGTACTCATAGCATCCACCCAGAGGTTGGGGTTCATGTCATTGGGACAGATGCCCGCGTGAGAGTATGTAACTCTAGGCAAAGTCATGGTCATTACGCGGCTCTCCATGTGAAAAATCACGTAGTATCCAGCCAGGAACCAAATCCAGCGAGGAAACAGCATCCACCACATCTTTAGAAAATGTATATCTTTAAAGCACTCACTAAAAGTTGTTAATTTGCGTGTTCAACTTAATTTAAGATATAAGTGACGTTTTCGAAAGTTCAATTAGTGTAAAATCTTTGTAGACTATTAAAGCTGGCTTGGTTAGGATAAAGTCGCAGCTATGCAAGGTCAAGCAAAAATCTGTTCTGTTCTGAGGTTGTATAGTCTTGAAAGATTAGGTCGCCGGTATTTATACTCTGATACTGTCAACCAGAACTGCTTGTCCTTAACGGCACAGGCGATTAGCCTGACCACATAACTCGTCCTTGCGCGCAAAATGACAGTTATAAATGGCTTCTGAGATGAAAAGAAACTCAAAAACATCTGTCGTAAAGTTGGGTTGGTACTGGCAGGACACCTGCCTGTTTTAAGAAACTCTGTTGACTTGCATTAACCATTTGCGCGCCATTACAAGCACTCGCGCAACAGAGCGAGAGGACGCTCTGTACAGTGCGCGCTCAACACATGCAGAAAAGCCTAAACTTTACATTCACTGCAGACAAGTACATGTGCACATTAGGTTTATGGGTATGCAGATACAAAGAAAAAGAAACATCTTCTCAAAGATATTTGATAAAATGAAAACAGTACAGTGGATCACTTTGATTGACTAAATGTTGTCTTACGGACAGGGAACGCCTGCTGAGTTTTCTGTTTAGCCTTTTCACGAAATTGTACTTAAACCGACAGATGATAATATTATGATAATAATTCAATTCAATAATTTTCAACTGTACCACATCTTAATGTTTGTTAATTTGTTATTTGAATTAGTTGGAGCATCTCAAAACCTCAAATGGCTTCTTTTGATCAACAAAATAGATATAGCCTAAGCAAAGAATTGTCTTTGACAAAAGTAGCTCCTGACATAAATTACTTAAATTAGATTTTTTTTACTTGAACTTGAACACATTTCAAATAGATGTTTTTGAAGCAGTAATCTATCATGATAGTATAAAAGTTATGTAACGCTATAAACTGTTGCATTTTGCTTTAGTAGATTATCATTTTTCATTTATTTACAAGGCCTTTTACAAGGCATTTTTCATAAGGACATGACTGTATAATGGGCAATAAAACACTTTAGGAACACATGGAGAATATTTTCATCTTTGTAAACCATGGCTGCAGACCTCATGTGGGATTTGTAGCGTAAGCTTCGAAAATGTATAAGAGTTAGAAAAAGAGCGCTTGAGAAAACCAGAGTGAAAAAAAAACACCGTAACCCAAATCTAATGCAAGGCATGTGGCCAGACTTCTACTGAGGACACAGAGAGATGTCCACACTTGTTTCACAGGGAGGACCACCTGTGACATAAATTCTGACGAGAAAGCTCATCCTGAGGAAATGCATACATTCTCTTGAGTGAATGTCCATCAGTTCTTTAAAGAGCAGGCATCCCCCTTAATGAACATGTTTCAAAAAGATTTCTGCCATGCATGCACGCATGTGGAGTCTTGTAAAGAGCATCTGCATTTTACTTTGTTTTGAAAGTATATTAATGTTCTGTGGAAACTACTTGGCCAAGATATTTTATATGACTTTAAGAGGCAAACCTTGCCTCTGGATAACAATCAAATGCTTGTTTCATAATTTGGAGTCTGTTGGGGGTAAAAACCAGCCAACAGCCTTAGTTGATTTTTTAAAAGAAAAATGTAGTATCTGTACTTGCTTTATGCACTGTATGAAAATACATACCAATCCTTTGGTATTTCTTGGACACACAGAGAAACTTGTAGGATGAGTAATCCATATATGGTGATCATTACACCATCTAACAAAATCTCTTGGCTGGTGTGTTGAAGTTGAAATAAAACTGTGTGTACTTTGATGCGTGTCCTTAAGCTAAAACTTGTGCATCTCTGGAGTAGGAGAAGCATTGTGAGTCACATCTACATGACTGCAGTATATTTAGACTGGTTTGTCAAATTGATATGATTTATGAATGTAGTACTTTAACTGATTTATGTTTATATTCAGACATATACCCTTATTAAATGTCACAATGATTTTGATTGAAATTAAGACCATTTTCACAAAGGTAGGCTATTACACACAGTTGGATTGCAAAATATTCCAATTCGATATTCGATTGATTTTCTGGTCAACAAACTCAGCATCCCTTCTTAACTAACATCACGAACAACAAACTACTGTTATAGGAGATGCAGAAAACAAGGCAATAATGCCCATGATGGCATGTAAAAACAGGTTACACCATACACAAAACCAATTTCTTTTATATCTCATTAATCCTCATCACACATGCAATGCATCAGCATTTACAATACTTGTATTGGTGCCATGGATTAACTCCTCAGTAAATCAAATGCCTTCCTCCAGGCGCCCTTCCATGCTTTCAATGCTGTCCTCAGATACCCTTTGTGGAAAAATGAGCGCACAATTGGTTGGTTTGGGTGTCAAATGAGGACACGGAGGGCAGAAAAATCTTTAATCAGCATTCAAGGGATTGTTATTAGTCCACACAGGATTTTTACATTGTCTTATATACATGGACAATCCTGCTGGAATGTTAATCAGGATCACGGAGCACTCAAGGCACCTTTGACGTTAAGAAGATAAAGGAGAGAATCTGGAAAATACATTATGTGGGAATGTGATCTAAATAAGACAATCTACATACAAGATAAACTGTTTCTATTTTTCACCATATGTACAGTATAAATGATCTTGAAAATATAGAGTAGAATAGAGGAGTCTGCAACAGTTTGCAGTATGTGGTCTGCTGTGTCTATATATAGAAAAAGAATAGAAGACACCAAGGCTGGCAGCGATGAGTGGTGTGTTACACTACTCAATAGGCTTTCAGACCCTATAGGTCAACATTCTGTTTTGACCATCACACTAGCCCTTAAGCCCATAGAGAAATAGAAAAGGCCATATTTCCAGCCCTTATTTTAGTGCACCTGCGGTTTTATGAATTAAACAGTCTATTACAGTGAGAGACAAAAAGGAATCAGACTGCTCATAGTCCAAAAATCTCATAAAGCAAACAAAAGAAGGGATTTAAACTCTGTTTAACATTAAGTTCACATTTCTGCCTCATGAGCCTTCATGATCCACACTTATATCAGGTCAGCCACAGCCGCTGTAACTGAGATGGAGCCAGTTACAGAGTCCACTTTAATCACTTGCCACAGAGAGATCACAGTGTTATCATCAAACGGACACATCAGGCCGTGATGGATCACTGGAAGGGGGGGTGGCGGGGGGCGTTGGTGGTAGCCGGAGCGTAGCAAATTCTTTCATGTCTGTCATATCGGAGTTGGGTTTACCTGATTTGCCCTTCTCGTAAAGGCACCACATGATCTTTGATGAAATACCTCTGGCAGCAGGTTGAATAAACTGTTGTCAAACAGTGTTTAGGCAGAGTGAGGAAAGATCCATCTCAAAGGTATGAATGGGGAGACAATAATAGTCTGATTCTTTCTAGAGATTAAGGGACCGAAATAGCAATGTTGTGTAAATGGCTTCAAAAACTGTAGGACTGATGTGTGAGAGTATGAATCCCTAACCCACACCTTTCGTTTTCCCTGATAGTACACACTGAGTGGGAATAGACTTGTTTATGCTCAGTGAACATAACATTTCCCAGAAATCAGGATTGCACTGGGCCCTCCAGGACACCATAAAAAAAAAAATCCATGCGGATATTATTCAACAGTAATACAGAACAGTGCATCATAAGTTCCCAGAAATTATGACTCATTAAGACAAGAAAAAAAGAAAAAAAACTTTAGATTTATCTGCAATTCATTATTGCAGACCAAAAAGTTAAGTAAACTTGGTTAATGTTTCACAGAGTGAGGTTCATAAATTGGCCAATTAAATTCAGGTCAACCAATTGTCATTTGAGGAAATTACCACTACCACCTTCTTAGAGGAGAAGTCCAGTGTGAATCAATCCGCAGACCTATTGTTTGAGGTCACTGGGCGCTGTCTGTAGGAAAAAGAACCAGCAATTTTGATACAATATTGAAAAGTTAACCGGCAGCTGATGTTAACTCAATGGGGCATATCAGGAAACCAAAACGTGAGTTTCTGTTCCCCATTATTAGGTTAGGGCTAGCTGCTGCCACTTGGTCAAAGTGTTATAAAATTTGCTGGCTCTTCTTATACAGACAGCACTTGGGGACCTGGAAGAAGAGGGCTATGAATTTTGATTGACATGACTTTTATCATGCCATTATCATTTAGGATGTTTATTTAGTAAAATGTTCTTCATAGCTCTAAAGAATTCTACAGTGCAATAGCAGGCGTTGAGCGATAGCATCTAATGCATGCGCTAAATCCACTGTGTGATTGGCAAGAACGCTGAACTCACTCATAGCATTCTATTTTAGGATCTCACTCATGATAAACAAAAAATAAGCAATAAGAATAACTTAAAAAAATAAGTTATTATATCACCTGAAACTTGATATTTGCACTTCCTTTAGACAAGAGCTCTATGTTCTCTGTGTGCATGTTCCTAAAGAAATCAACATAGGCTACATTATCTTCAAAGCAAGTGAGATGAGCAATGTGTGAAACGGAAGCACCATAATCAGGAAACAAATGAGATGATGGGGATGGTGAATTCACAGAACTAAGTTCTTGTCTAAGTTCACCTTCAATTTCATGCTCTTTATCATAACTAATATTTCTGGGTTGTTTATACAAGTGTAACCAGACAAAGATAAACACTTATAAGCAGGTCACAGTTTCTAAAGGCTAAGGAAACTAAAAATAGCCTAACACCTGAAAGCATTTTTGCTGATTAACCGTAACTTCCCCCATAGGCCAAGAATACTTTGATATGTCTCACATGTCATGTCAAATACCAAGGCATTCACACCTCCGCAAGGGGCTCGGGGCAAACCGGCGCCGCACACCGCTCTTCTCATCAACTCCAGAGAACACCACGGCTAGCCGCGGGCCCCTGCCGCAAAGCTGCGCTGCACAAACAGCGTGGGGGAGGCTGCCGCAGAGACTTCCTCCTCACCCCAGACATCCGAAGGAGAACATTTGGCTGGCTGGCTGACTGACTGACAGGGAGGATGACTGCAGAGATAATGGCTTCTCTGTTTTTCAACAGGTAAGGAGCTTCTTGCTTTGTCACCACTTAACCCCCTTTCTCTCGCTCTTCTCTTCTTTTCTAAATCTGAATCCTCTCCCTTCGCCCCGAAGCCTTTTGGTTGATCTGAGGGGAGAAGGTGCCAAGTTTCCTCATGTTTATTGTGGCTTGGCTGCAGGGGAAGATACATTACTCATCATCCAAGCACATTAGGGATCAGTCACTCTGCTTCGTCAACTGTCAAAGATGATGGTGCTATGCATCCCCCCCCATCTCCTCCCCACCCCTATTCTCAATGTCCTCTTGGCTGAGAGATTGGAATAGAGATGTTCCTATTCTGTTTATTAATGCCATGATGAGATAGTCCAATCACACGTAGTCCTTCAACCTGCGGCACAAGCCATCACGCTGAGATGCATCTGAGCATAAACTGCTCTCCCATTGGGAAGTCTGTGGTTGCCGCCAGGGGTTTTGCCATTCACTGGGAGCCTTAAAGACAGCAGCGATTCATATCAGATGATGAATGGTGCTTTGGCACAGGCAAACAAGTCGTGACTAAGCTTGATTCGAGAGGTAAAAATAGCAACAGAGGGGATTGTAAGGATTTTTGTGGGGACATCTCACTCTGTTGAGCAATTTCCTTGATGAAACGCTTGACACTAGTAATTGATGATCCCATTTAATGGATTTTTTTTTTTTGAAAGATGAAGTTGACATTTTGGTTTACACATGAAAGCAGTATTTCCGATCATTTTTAGCACTTCAACGCATGTTTTTTTTTTTTTCTACAGCGATGTGTATACATTTTTCCACAAGTATATTGACATGCATTATTGTCTTCCGTTCCATTCAGCAAGAGGTGTTGGTGCCCATAAAAGCTCTGATATATTACTTGGACATCAATGTGTGAAGAAACACATGGTGACATTTTTTAATTAAGTAATTTCAGATTCTGAGTCTGGATGGCCTCATTTATAAAAGTATTTAAAACATCAAACGCTGGTATTTCAAAGAGAGTCTTCCTCCTAAAGGTCAGTCAGTGTTTGCAACCACCTCGCTTTGACTTAAATTACAAAATGTCAAAAGACTGCTTTAATATGTCCAATATGACTTGCTTAATACAGTATATCAGTAAAGGAAAACCCTTATGGCAAAACTAAGTGACTAGATCCTATTTCACCTATGGAATGACATAGTTGAGAGACGCAGCGATGACAGGCGTCAATTAAAATGTAGCCGAAATGAGGCACTGACAGGAAAATTGTGAAAAGGTTCTGAAATGTGTCATAGCTGGGCATATGTCTTCTAGCTTGTGGTTTCATACATTTTCTGTGAAACTATGAATTGTATTTGTATAGATCAGTGTGTTGTGTAAATGGTTTTAACTTTGCAGCTTTATGGGCAACCAAATACTGTAAATGATTTGAGATAGCTGACTATTAAACAAGTCAATTAACAAAACAACCTATCAATCCTTTTCATAAAATTAGACACTATTTTTGGTTACATTTACCATGCGTGCTGATTGCAAGGATTAAAACAAGGATAATTTCTATGCCTGAAGTGATCAGAGGTTTTCAAAACCTTAATCTATTACTTCAAATATTTTCTTGGTCTGACTCCCGGCACAGTAGAAGACAACTTTAAGCCCTGTACTTCACTAAAAAATGTAGGTGGTTCGCTGAAATGTTTTTGCTCATTTACTCTGCATCAAATAGGCCTAACTAGAATTTATTTTTATAATACACTATGATCACTGGAGCGAAACCCTTTTTGCCCCAAATTAACTTTTGAAAATGTCCCTTCTCTATGAAGACATATTTTGCAATGCAACTCACAAAAACCAGCAAATAAATAAAACAACTAATCATCATTCCCTGAAACATACACCGCATGCTGTGCAACAGATTGTATACTGAACTCAATCCAACTGCAGCTATTAAAAATGTACATGTTTTGTGTTGAAATTAATTTCCTTTTCTGGCATGTTCTTGTTCTTTTTAGTTGAGCTAGGGTACATTTTTGTTTTTTGTTTTTTATTGCGGTTTTCAAATTGACATTACTGTTATACTCTATGTCTAAACAACAAAACAAAAACAAAAAACAAAACAACACAGAAACACAGTGTGTCATTTTTTTTAATAAATGCATGGACATCACTTCAATTTTGGTGATAGAATTCAAGTTTTTGTTCTTTATATTTGTTTTGATTTGTTTTTTTATAAAAAGAATCACAAGTAACTGAGACTAAATTTTTCCCTATTGAACAACTCGCAAAAGGTAACTTAAATAGTACAGTACAAAAATAGATGGGCTTATCAGAACTTGCTCATCGCAAATAACAGTGGCACTGCAGGTTTCTGTAGAAAACACGAACATACAAACACATATACAAACAAACAAACCAAAAAAACAAACATAAACATGACAATGGGTCCTGGCGTTGCATTTGAACTGAGTATAAAAAAGACGCTTACATTCACTGGCACTCGGTTTTCTCTGAAGGCACTGTTGAAGTCACATAGAGATAGGGAGAGGGCGAGAGAGGTCAACATGTCATCAAACCAGTCCAGCATCCTTTGCCATGCCATAGAAGATTCCTCTCTGGGAAATAAGGTTTGTTGGTGTGTCAAATTCTGCTATCTGTCCCTTGTCCAATACAAGAACTCTGTAAACAAGAAAGAAATGTGCTATTAAAAGATGCACAACAAAATTAGTCAATGTGTATAAATTCACACTACACATTGTACTGGGATCAGTGGTGTTTGGCCACTTAATAAGGGGAATTTCCTAACCAAAATAATTATCATTATTATTATCATCTGTTTTTTACAAATTTCACCATCATTTGCCACAAACTCTGAGAAATATGGCATGGCCAAAACAACCCCCCAAAATGCTAATTCATTTTTAAACCGGTTTTCAGCCAGGCACAGAAAATAATCAAAGCCGACATCATTGCTCAGTAAGTTATGGTGACTCTTGAGTCATACATGGTGTGAGATTAATTATAATTTGCGGAATTAACACTACCTAAGCTAAGTCATTTTGATCGCATTTGAAGATTTTTTCACATAATGAAAAACTAGAGCTTAAATTCACAAGGATGTAGGGGTAACACTGTCTTGTTAATGTGCTCATTACCATTATCATTTCATTTTGACTAAAAGTGACTGTCAATCTAAACCACTGACCCAAATCTAGAACACTGAAAGGGGATGGCCAAATACTGCACAAAAAACTGCTTGTCTAGCAATATATATGGAATGGCATTATTACCATTATACCATATATTGTATATGACCTAATATAATATGGTAATAATGCCATTCCATGTATTCTATGATTCCATATATATTTTTATATATATTATTATAGTTTTCTGTACAGTATTTGACCATCCCCTACATGTGTATATACAGTATATTAAATAGTGCCAAGCAAAATAACCACACTATTATGAAATAACAGACAGAGACTCCTTTTGCTGTACAATACAACATAGGCCCCTAAAATGACACAGACACCCTTAACATCTGTCAGATCTGACTACGTCTCTCTGCAGGCCCATGGATGTGTGCTGTATGACTATACTGGAGCTGGCTGTATAGGCCAAGCTGATACCTGTTGTAGTCCATGATTGTGTTGAGCCTGTGTGCGATGGTGAAGACTGTGCAGTCCTCAAACTGTGTGCGGATCGTGGACTGGATGAGGTCGTCTGTTTCTAGGTCGATGGCGGCAGTCGCCTCATCCAGGATGAGGATCCTCGTCTTCCTCAGTAGTGCTCGGGCCAAGCACACCAGCTGCCTTTGGCCAACACTACACACACACACACACACACACACACACACACACACACACACAGACACAGACACACAGACACACACACAAATTTAGCCACATGCATTATCTATGTGCATTAAAAAGAAATAAAGATATAAAAAACATCTTATTTTTAGTTGATTTTGATAAGAAGTTTAAAAATAACTATCTCTAGTTTTTAATTCTGCTTAATTCTGGGAAGGCTTATGCATCACTCAACATGGCCAAATCAGCGCAGATTATCACTGTCAAAAATCGAGACTGTTGAGACATTTGGATAATCCCTCATTTTCTCGTCTTCCATGCATGTCATGGCTTGGTTTGAAGCTACCTTAGGTTCTCTCCTCCTTCAGAGCATTCCAGGTCAAGCTTGGCTGCCTGGTTACTGACGAACTTCTTCAGGTGAGACAGCTCCAGTGCTTTCCACACATCATCCTCGCTGTATTTCTCAAAGGGATCCAGGTTCATCCGCAGCGTCCCCGAGAACAGCACAGGCTCCTGTGGAGTGCAGGTCACTCGATAAGACAAGAGTCGCTTCTCACAAAACACACAAGCAAAAAATTCTGAGCAAATTTGGAAGTTGATTTCAATTACTTCAACTGCTAAAAGGAGAAACCAAGCGTAGCATCTACAGATGGGGACATTGACAGAGACAGAATGGCATTGTGGGATTGGTGAGCAGGGAAAGTCCATGTCGAACATGGATGGAAGATTCCAAGGTATTACACAAGTTCAGAACTTGATGTTTGTCTGAACAAGGAGGTCGTAAAAACCACTGACTTCCTCTACAACAATAATCAAAGAGACATTTGTCTAAGCAAACAGCTTGCTGTGCAATAGCAATGTTTCATATTTGTCAGCGGTTGACTGCAGAAAATACGAGGCAATCAAGGTCACATACCTTAAAAAAAAAAAGAACAAGCCATTTCACAAACCATACTTCAACCACTTTTAAACCATATTTTACAACTTGGCAGGCAAACTTATTAGCAATTAGTTACGGTTGCTTTATGTGGGGAAAGAACATTAATTAGCCTCCGGGGATGTTACAAGCTTGTTTGTAAGCTGAGGGGTAGCACAGGCCCCCTATTTAAAGCGCAGAACAGGTAACTACAGTGCTACAAATTATGGCACCGCTCGGAGTGTTTTTATGCCGACACATGGAGAAAATTCGAAATGTTATTGTTGTTATGAAATAATAAATGCTGAAATTTGGCCAATACATTTATAGTGGAATGTGGCTTATTAGCAAGACACAGTGGGAGGGTGGGGGGGTAGTGAGTCGAAGATGCTGGGGGCCATGCTGGCTCCTTGGGCAGACCTGAGGAATGATGGTGAGCTTGGAGCGGAGGTCGTGCAGGCCGATCTCGGAGATCCTCACTTCGTCGATGGTGATGTCGCCCGATGCCGCTTCCAGCAGACGGAACAGGCAGAGCGTCATGGAGGACTTGCCAGCGCCGGTCCTTCCCACAATGCCAATCTGTCAGGAGGGAGAGAAATGACTAGCTTCAATACAGTCACATTTCAAATACACACTGACAAACCAGGCAATCCATGTAACCGATATATATATCTGGATCATTAGGCATCATCTTATTCAAAGCAATACAGCCTGCAAAACATACAGTAGTCTGGAGTTCTACTTCAAGGTCTTCTCTGTTTTACTTTGCAGTAAATAGTTTCTCAATGTTGTCAAATGCTGTCGAATGGATCATGTCACAATGCAGTTAGTGTATACATTCATGAATCATACATGAATTCTCAAAAAAAGAAAACAACAACAACAACAAAAAAAGGTCACCTTAAATATTACTATACTATGATAGAACTATAACTGTACTGCAATGTAATCCTTCAAGAGCACCCTGAGGGCCAAAGGGCTTTTGTATGCATTCTTTCTATACATAAAATCTTTGGTATTTAAGGCCTAGCACATTACAACATGCCGTGATATCATGTAAAAAGCAACAGAGAGCGGAATTGCCAGGTTGTGCTTGGATAACTTGCAGTATGCGTATGCATTCATTGGCAGATCAGAAGCCTGTGAGGAATGGGTGGAGAAGCATTAACTTTGATTGATTAGATATTCCATCTTTGTTATCAACGCTGCATGCCTACAGTATTTGCGTATTTGACTATGGAGTTCATAACAGCAGCACAAATCATTTTCATCATCATCAAGTGTCTAGACTAGAATTACTGTCTGGTATTATTGTTTATCACACAGTGAAATGGAATACTGAATTCTGATTGGCTAGCAGGGTGTGCGTTAATTCTTCATAGTGCACACCTATGAAGTAGATCTGGTGAAAAAGTTTAATTACCATTCTATATCAATGCTCTTTTGAATGGTAACCATG
>JASCQY010000089.1:5821406-5853691 GCA_030264315.1 Sardinella tawilis | reverse complement strand
GAGAGAGAGAGAGAGAGAGAGAGAGAGAGAGAGAGAGAGAGAGAGAGAGAGAGAGAGAGAGAGAGAGAGAAATGAGGTAGAGATATTGAATGATTGATGAAGATGTTCCTGACCAAAGCAAGTGGTGTTTCTATAAACAGCTTTTCCTTTGCTTAAACAAAAGAGAACTCTTCCCCACATACATTCCCCCTCCACTGAGTCATTCTCATCCACATTCACTGAAATGGCATCTGGCTGCTGCTGCTGCTTTTGCTGCTGCTGGGTCTGTGCTGAAAATGGCGGTTGGTTTACTAAGGCCAACCCAGAGTGTGTGAGAGTCTGTGAAGGGGAGCGGCTCTTACTTGCACAATGCTGCTGATGACCTGGGGGAGCATATTGAGCGGGAACCTCAGGATGTTGAAGAGAGCCAGAGACACAAAGGCCTTCTGAGCATCCAAAATGTTTTCGTCGCTCACCGTCACGTACACGGCGAATGTTGTCAGAGCAACCTGGAAGAAGAAAAAAAAAAAAGACATTAGCAAAAAGCTAATGCTTTTAGCAAACACTGAGAGGTTGCTCGGTTACCAAAATCCAGTCTTTTTTCGAGTAACTGCCACTAAGCGTTTAGATGAAATCAAACAAGCCATTTGCACAATTTTTGGGCTGTTTTTGTCTCCCCTTGTCCTCCTCCTCTTTATTGTTTTTGTTCCTCTTCCTTTTTCATCAGTCTCTTTTTTTCTGCCATGTTCCTGAAGAGAATTTGGTAACACTTTATAATAATAACTCCATATTAAGCATTTATAAAGCATTATTTAAACACATTTGTTAATCATAAGTAAGCCATCGACTCTTAATTATTTCTAGTCAGTTAATAATTTAACCCTTACTCATTAGTAAGGCCCTTCTGTTTCCCTCCCTCACCACCACCTTAACCTAACCCCCATCTCGCTGCATCATAGAAAGCCACCATCCCACTGCATCATCAGTTCACACATTTGTTAATATAAATGATTAATTGGTGAGAAATAATTAAGACTTAGTGGCTTACAAATGTGATTAAAAAATGCTTAATAAGTGCTTAGTAGGGAGGAGTTATTATAAAGTGTTAGAGAGAACTCAATGCTCCAGCATGGACATTCACACAGACACTTCCAAGAAGGACACCTGTAGTTTTGTAAGACCAGCAGCAAATGCCTTTATCTGCAGACACATTCCACTTCAGCTTTCTGCTACCATTTTCTATAACCATTTGAAGTCTTGTTCATTTTTCAATAGTGTAATTCCCATAAAGAGAGTGCTTTCTGCTCTAAAGGCTAGCTAGACTAAAGGTTTCTCCTCCTTCTGACAGTTGTTTTTATTTTTTTTTTCCTCGCACGCTCTCCTCGGCTGCCCTAGATGCATTCTCCTCGGGTTCTCTCGACCCTGAGCAACCTCATTTGACAGCTTGGCCTTTCTTGCAGTGAATCTCTGTCCAAGGTGAACACTCATACCCGTGCAGACAGGAAGAATGCACAGGAGTCCTTTCACCACAGGAAGTCGCGGGACTATGAAGCGGCACAAGGGTTTACGGAAACAGCCCACTGGTCAATTCTTTTGCATCTCCACTGTGGTTGCAGAAACTTCTGGAATCTAATTTTGCACTGAATAAGTAACAGTATGTCCATCTCTAGCTGCAGCATATGTACAATACTGTATGTGTGTATGTATACTATGCTTTCCAAATTGAAATAAACATTAAAGGTGTGAATCAAACCAATATTTACATTTGAATTTACTTGCTTCTTGTGTCTTGTTTTAATTTAAAGGAGAAAATCATTGTGACTGAATCCATATTCTATTTAATACAGCATACTGTATTAGCTTTTTTCCCTTCTTAATGCCTTAGTCAGCCCCTTCCCCTTATGCACTTTTTGTAATATGCAACCCCCCCACACACACACCTTTTTTATGCACAACTGGCGAAGAAACTGATTTCATTTCACTGCATTTTTTACAGCAGTAATTATATGCATGTGACAAATAAACTCCTTGTATCCTTGTATAGCATACAGCTAACAGTAAACGAATGTGTCATAGGGAAATAAAACTTAGTTTCTAGACAGTTTCTGTGCCCTTCAGTAAGTGTTGTCTGCTGGTTCACAATTGGATCTATATTGAACTTATATACAGAACTTCAAACAGAGCTATGGATTGATTCATGCCAGATTTCTCCTAAGTATTTAAAGGAGATTATAGAAATATAAGCCTATGAGATCTCACACTGTCTCCACGGAGAATGTCCTCACCATGAAAGGAGCAGATGTCCAGGCCATGATGGAGACGGCGCTGAGATAGGCAGTCTTGCGTAGCACGTTGAGCTCCTTCTGGCGGATCTCTAGAACCTTCTCTTGGAAAGATTTCTCCCAGGCATAGAGCTTCAACACTTTGATGCCGTTCAGGATCTCATTCATCAGCTTGATGCGGGCATCTTTGTACTGCATTTGCTCAACCTGCCACATAAGTCAAAACGGTCACACGACTTACTCACATAATAGCATAAACAAAATGTTATAACTCACAACAATCACATCCACAAATACATCCAGCACAGAAAATCTATACTAGTATTTATGTTATTTGCATCTTTTGTTGTGTTTTTGCTTTAAATGGAATGATTTAGACTACGGTAGACCAAAACAGCTCTACAAAGCCATTAATTAACAGGATTTTTTAAAATTGCGTCGCCTTTGGAGGGAACTGTTTGAGGTAGGCTTTTGCCTTTCAAGTGCTTAGCCCTTTGAGTGATTACCTAAAGAATTATACCACATTTTCTTTTATACAGGTTGATCCTGCTACATAACCATAGGTCAATGAAAAGCATGGTTCATTTTGCCTTGTAGTATTTGCAAGGTGAGACAGCAACTGGTAAGAGTTAGAGTACTATGTTTTAGAACAGTTCCAATAAAAGCCTAACCATTTAAAAAAAATATCATATACAGCTAAAGAATATAGACTTTATTATTTATGTTTAAACTATGCCATTGGTCTTCTGCTGATGTAAGAGATTAAGCAACACACCAAGAGCCATGAAAGCGGTAAAATCCCTAAATGCGCTCAAAAAGCACTGGGTGGGAATGTTTGTATTCGCCCATGTTACTCATGAACTTACCATTGCCTGTTGTTCACAGCCAAAAGGCATCATAGCTAATTTGATGCCTTGTCTAAAAGAAATGCATTACTTCTGTGACTCGTCCCTTTAGAAGCTTTTGGTGTGAATGTCCAGTAACGCCAATCAGTGATGATCTATGATATGATTATGTTCCTGTCTCCACTAAAGACTGATAGAGGGACTCTGAATGCCTCAATAACTGAACAACCCAACTCAAAGCAGTGACTGGGGGAACAGCTTAATCAGAGGCGGTAAAAGCAGAGCGAAAGGAACAAACTTTCGTTAAATGTGTTCTATTGTGTGTTCTATTTTCGCAAGCGGGAGGTGGAGGGAATCCCCCTTTACGCAGACCAAGTCAAGTCCTCATACGCTAACCCAAAAGATCGGCCAAAAGTTTATATTGTGACGTGCCAATTTATGCAGACCAGAACTATTCACGTTTGCTCCCATTGTAACGTACAATATTGTGTTGCTCTATCTTGGTCAATATTCCATGATCTTTGGCTTAATCACCTGGTAGGCTCTGGTCTTCATGGCAATGATGGCATTGAGGGGGATGAGAAGGATCATCACAGCAACTCCAGCCAGCACAGACGGGCCCAAATTCTATTGGACACAAAAGCATATTTTTGATCAGGAATTACTGTACAATTATTTTGTGAAAATGAAAATCAAATGTTTAAGAACAAGGAGCAGATGATACTGTTATTCGGTCAGACAGAGACAGTTTTGTTGGCACTTACTCTTTTGGGGAAAGAAGGTGAGACAGAGATAGTGTGGGTGTGACATGAGTTTAAAGGAGTTATCCGGAGTGAATCAAACGGAAGCCCTGTTGTCTGAGGCTGTCAGAACGACAGCAGAAGGTACAACTTGGACCGAATTTGTGAACTGGCCGCTACCGCTAACTGATTAGGACATATGAAAATGAAACCATAGCGAAAAAGATATGCCCTCATCAGTTAACTGTAGCGGCTAGTTCGCAAGTTTAGTCTACGTTGTACCTACTGCTGCCGTTCTGATACTTATCAACAGCAGCCTCACACAACAGGGCTTCGGTTTGATTCACTCTGGAAAACTCATTTAAGTTTCTGACACAGGTTTCTTTAAAAAAAAATGGTAGTGATCACTGCAAGCATTACCTGCCAGAGGAAGAAGAGGGCAAGCACTATCTGCAGTGGAGCGGACCACAGCATGTTGAGGAAGGTAGTAAGGTCCATGAAGCGCTGGGCATCTACTGACATCAGGTTAACCACCTCACCCACTGTGGATGAGCGCTTGGCCTCATTGGTGATGACCAGTGACTGCAGGACAGACGGACAGACAGACAGACAGTCAATCCCTTCCTGTGTCTTCTTTTTGTTTATCCTGTCAATCATTCTGTGAAACAGATTTCCATTTCAATCCCTCTTTTATGTCGCATCGGAATTAGGATTAGGAAATGGTCACGTCTCATTAGGTACTTCCGATGCCACTCTTCACCCATAAATCAGACTTAATTAAAGCAGTCAATCAAAACACTTTTAATACAAAATGTCATCATCAAAAATTCGGTAGAGATTGGCTTCTACACCGCAACTGTACCAGCTACTATTCAACACACCCACTGACAGTAAACCTATAGGGAACATTATGGATGCTTCAGGCTAATTTATTCAGACAAGTTCTTGGGTAAAGTAGCTAGATTTTGCCCTTTAATTAGTGAGTCACTCTGACAACATCAGAGGACAGACTCAGCTGTAACCACAGTAACAGCACACGCACACACACACACACACACACACACACACACACACACACACCAAAAAAGCATAAAAAAAGAGACGGCAGAGACAAGCAGAATGTGGTGGATTCACGAGACTGTTTACATAACCCTGCTGCCACACTATATTATTAACACTAGGCAGCTGGAGCTGGTTGAGAGTAGGTCTGTTTACATTGCGCCCTGTAGGAGGAAAGTCTTTTTTGTTTAGAGTGGAAATTGAAGCATTTGCATGAGAACTAGAGGCTAAGCTGTGTGAATGTTCAGAGTATTATATTCTGACAAGCCTGAATGTAACATCAAAATCAGAGGTGCAATATTTTTCTTTTTTTTTGGAGGGGGGGGGGGGTATAACATTAACTTGAAGGTGTAGTGAAATTAGGTCAACTAGTTTCAGTCAAGCTTTCTAATCATGTGTACTAGCTGCTGTAAAAAAGCTTTAAAATGTAAGCTGTTCACACATACAGTATTAACAATTACAGTTGCCTACTGTAAAAAGTTTTATAGCTTGATAGGTTTTACATTATGTACAATTACATAAAAAACCATAAGCATTTGCAGGAATATGATCTATACTGTTTATATTTTCGATAATATCTTGTGTGAAGCACCAAAAACACAGGAAACCACTGCTGCGCTCCTACAGAGCCATAGCCTATCACACGAGCAGCTTTGGTATCTGTACGGTTCAGTCGTGTCAGATAAGAGATGAGCGACCGATTTGGTCACAGCAAAAAGCAGCTTTCCCCATAGCAATAGCACTTGCTTGCATGCCACACCATTCAAATGCCGTTTGATTGCACATTCTTATTTGAGAGAAAAAGCTGCTTCATCCAATTCAAGTGATGGATGCGGTTCACCTTTCCTTCACATTCACTGTCTCAGCATGGTGTTGGCCCGACTTCAAGAGATTGCTAAAAAACCACACACTCCTCCAAGAACCACAAACGACTGTTGCATCAGCGATTAAGAAGAAAGCGTTCTTTCGTCACCACCAGCCCAGAGAATTCGCAGCAGCTGCAGCAGAGGCCTGAAAGAATCTCACTCTTGATAGCGCAGTGCAGAGCAGATCAGAGCTACAGTAAGTCATGTGTAAGTAAACCCGTTTTTTTTTTTTTAGAGCGAGGGTTAAAGCTTTTATTAGCATCCATGGTGGCTAATGTAAGAGCAACACACACTGCTATCAGCGATTAAAGAACAGGGTCAGTGAGTGCAGCTAGTCTGAAGTGCTAATGAAAAAAGAATGGGATTTGAGATAGCGGACTCAATCTTAGGTGTGAAAAGAAACATTCCCAGGTGAGTGTGTTTGTGTATGTGTGTGTGTGTGTGTGTGTGTGTGAGAGAGAGAGAGAGAGAGAGAGAGAGAACGAGAATCACGAGTGACAAAAATGAAGAGTTGCTGAATATTTCATGTGAAAAAAATTGTTCAGCACTTTCAGACATGAACTTCCTCAAATGTCTCGGGTGCATTGTGTGCCTGGGAGACAATACGAGAGGCCCTTTCCCTCTGAATAAAACAGAACCGCTTCCCCACAAAGCCCCTGCACTGCCTCCTCTCAACTCTCCTCAAGCCTCCACTAGCCTACAGTAGAGCTACAGTAGCCACTGCTACTCCACCAAAGCAGTAATTAAACCAGCCGTCACCAAATACGATACCAGTGGCTTTTCTGTGATGCTGAACTGCAAATGTTTCTCAGTTGGGAATGATCAGGCTCTTTTGTGAGTCTAATTCCTAAAACCAGGCCAATAATACCACACACACAATGCAAAGACCACCTTGATGGTACATACAATTGTAATTGAACCCAAAGGCACATTTTAATAGATAGTTGTAGTGCAGAGATGTATAAAGTACTGGAGTAGAGGAGTGGAGTAGAAGTACAAGTAGAAGTACTACAGTACATCAAAAAACTGACTTGAGTAGAAGTTGAAGTGTTCTTTAAACACCATACTTCAGTGGAAGTACTAAAGTATTCAAAATGTTTTGTACTTAAGTATTTAAAATTGTACTACTCAAGTACTGAAAGTAAAAGTAAGAGTACAAGCACAACTAAAAGTATTGTACTATAAGCCTATACAGTGCTGTGCAGTGCCAAAAGAAAAAAAAAAGCTATACAGTGCTACTGTAGGTTAACCCTGTTTGGGTTTGGTATGATGCGTAACATTTTCAAAAGAAAAAGTAACAAATAACTATTCAGCACATGAAAAATGTATTGGAGTAAAAGTATTAAATTCATCAAAAATATGGAGTGATGTAAAAGTGGAAGTAAGAGAAAAAAATAATACTTCAACAAAGTCCAGATACTGCATTTTAGTACTTAAGTACAGTACTTAAATGTGGTATGTGGTAAATACCGCATTCACTCTCCTTCCTTAATGTGCAAATAGATCATTATTACCTAGATAAAGGTCTGAAGCATTGACCATACACAAGAAGCCTAAAAGCTACAAAACTAACTGAACCTGCAACCTGTTCATGACGATTGGGAAATCAAACAGGAAATGTGTAGACTGGAGAGGCCCGAGGTCTGGTTCCTGCGGCCTGCTTCTCTTAAGCTACGTCCACACACGTCGCCACTCGCTACTAGCTGAGCGATATCAGTCAATAGAATGCTTATGTGTTCCAGCAATGGAACGCCTGGGCAGGCGAGAAGAGTACAAGAGATGCGATATCGCCGATTTTTAAGTTCAAATGAATTGAACTTTTTGGCGAGTAAGCGAGAAGCGAGTAAAGAGAGGCGACGTACTGTATGTGGACCCGGCTCTACAGTACCTTTCTGTAGATGGCCCCGATGATGGCGGAGCGGAGGCGCATGCCGGTGACGAAGCAGTACTGGAAGTGCTGGTGCAGGATGATGGTCTGCAGGATGGCACAGCCAAACATGAGGAAGGCCAGGGCAAAACCCCACCACGACGGCACGTCCTTGTTCTTGATGAACGAGATGAGCAGGCTGTGGGGGAAAACACCGAACACACACACACACAAACAAACACATTTCGCCAAATTAGTTTTTTAAGACATGGGATTTGACACGCGTAATGACATGGCTGGACTCATTGAGGAAATGGAGACGGGACGTGAATAATGGCCTGTTTCATGTGAGACACAAATGACAAAAAAAAGCAGCATCACACAGGATTATGGATGGATTATGCATTTTGGGTTTTTGTTGTTGTTTTTTTTTCACAGATGTCAGATAGGCTGTCAGACAGGCAAAGTTTCTCTTTGCTTAAGGGTGCCATTCAAATCAATCCCCAGTCCCTGAAAAGTAGTGGTAACAAATTTGCATGGTTTCTTTGCATGGCAAAACAAACCAGATGTTCCGAGGAACTGGTGACAAGAGTGAAGACAAAGGGGGAACAGAACTCCCGTGTCTGCAGGGCAAGTCGGATCAAAAGGACATTGTGGCCCCAGTCATTTCCCTCTGTGTTTCCTTATAAACAAATGTCACCTTCATAGATCATTCTTTAGTGTCATCAACAGATGTAATTACACACGCCTCATAAAACTGCAGGTAATCCAACTTGCAAATAGTGGCCGTAGGGCCATAGCTGCAAATGGGATGCAGGCGGCGTACCGTTTTCAATTCTGCCATTCAAGCCTGCACAGACTAGCCTAGCATCTAGATCAATAGCGTAACGGCAGAAATATTCATGTCTAGCTTGTGGTCTAGTCTCGCACGATAAAGGCAAATCCTGGCCCGTCGCAACCTGCAACAGACCATTCAGAACGCTCTATCTGTGTAGCGAGTCATTGGGGCGGGCTTAGCACGACGACGAAAGGGCTGTCTGTTGGATGAAAGGGCTGCCAGATAGCTCTGATTGGTCAATAGCGCTGGCCTATTACGTGCAGAGACAGTTTGAACGACAACTGTTGATCTCACCCACAGGCTTCAGTGCTGTGAACGGTCCGATTCCAGACTATTCAATTCATGTGTACTGTATAGTTTGGCTTGCCAGGCTATGCACAGACCGCATAACAGAAAAAATGGATGGGTAGATGTCTTCACAAGTTAGAAAAAAAAACAACACAAAAAAACCCACCAAATCCATCAATGCCAGCACTGATCCTTGGGATAAAACATCCATTAATAAATCAAGCATTTACAAAGACTGACATTTGATATTTATAGTCCTGTCTCTCCTCAAGCAAACCGGTGGATCAAGTAGCTCAGAGTGGAGCTTTTTCTTCTTTTTGAAATCACAAAAGTCACAAATACTCTTGAAAGAAATGTGGACCAGTTTGAATTGGCTGCATTTCTCAGTCTGCAATCCCTCTCCCTCTCTGTGTTTTGTGTTCTCAATGCTGTGGGTCCCTTTATCTTACAAGGCCTGTGCTTTATAGTGTTTACTTTACTTTATGACTGCATTTTGCATTGTGCGCTATAAACTCTCTGCCATAAGTGTACTTTCTATGCACACTAACGCATTGTACACTATGAGTGCACAATAGTAAGCCTTCAAACACTATAATATGCTTTCCATGAACCCCGCGTTAGCATTGCTGTAGCATTAGCTGCTGCTCTACCTGAGCAGCTGTGGGTTGTTGTTAGCATTGCTGTAGCATTAGCTGCTGTGGGTTGTTGTTAGCATTGCTGAAGCATTAGCTGCTGCTCTACCTGAGCAGCTGTGGGTTGACGAAGGTGATGAGGTCCTGTAGCAGCTTGTACGCGGAGCCGATGAGGAAGTAGGGCCCAAAGGCATGCAGCAGCGAGCGCAGGAAGGAGGGCTGGCGGGACGCCTTCTGTTTGGACAGCAGGACCTCCACCTCCTCGGGACTCCCGGCTCCGCCAGCCACGTGGTTGTTGGCTGCTCCGGCGCCACTGCCCGAGGGCACCTTGGAGTACAGAGCCTGAGTCTGCTTGTCCTGCTGGCTGCACGTTGGAGAAAGGATAGGAAGAGAGGAACGCAAACAAAGAAAAGTAAACGTGCCTGTCAGTTTGAACGCCATCATTTCAAAGCAGCCATTTGTAAAAAAAGTGTTTAGCCGAGCATATATACACCAGCTAGACTGATTTCTATATGTTTTATTTTGAAATGACAGAGGACTTTGTTGAGTGGGTCATATGGAGAATCAAGTCCTCACATGAAGTTTGTTTAACGCAGGTCTATCATTAAATATGCTGATCTCTCTCTGAAGTATCGAATTGCGCACTTTGTTGAAAGTAGGAAGCCCCCCTACAATACTAGCACGGAATCAGTGGACAAAGAACACAAAGGCAGCGAGAGGAAGGAGAAGGTAAAACAATAACGTGGGCTGAGGTTGAGGGAGAGGTTGAGGGAGAGGAACACACCCATGCCATGGGTCAAGCACGGAAAGGAGAAAGTGCCCAGTGTTTGTGCAAGGGGGGCTCCATTTTGGGAGGCCTATGAGGAAGCCCCACTGCTTAGGCATCTCGCTCAAACCTGATCTTCATACACACACACACACACACACGCACACAGACACGCACGTATGCACGCACGCATGCATGCACACAATTATGCATAATCCCCAACTACATTCACATGAAAAACTGAAAGTTCAGATAGACGGAAAGACAGACAGACACACACACATTTCAAGTGCGAAATACTGTATAACCATTCTTTGGTCTGTCGGCTTTTCACCTCCATCATGGAGTTTATATTTCGCTGGCATTTGCTGTCTGTCTGTTAGCAAGATAATTCAAAAAGTACCGCATGGATTTTCAGACAACTGGGCTTTCAGGACAAGGGAACAGATGACTCTGTTTTGGTGGTGATATCGCCTTGGCGGAGGTCTGTGCTCTCCTAATTGCTTTTCTAGTGTAGGATTTGTAGCTGTTCACGGTACAATGCTTTACCAGCATGGAAATGTTAACCTATTCAGGTAGGCTATATTTGGTTTTTCAGGGACTTTATCTCTGGCTTAAAACAGGAAGTATATCTAATAAATGAGCTATAACTGTTTACAAAAAGGGGGGGAAGTTAACATGTGTTACTTCACACTCAGATCACTGGTCAAGAAGATCAGATAGCCCCGATGTGATATGAATCTATTTTCCGGGAGCTGCTGATGTGTATCAAATCCAATCTTTTTTCCTCATTTCATTCCACTTTATTTTCATATCATTTTACATGTTTTTGCCAGCAATTTGCCCACACAGTTTCCTGCTTGTTAGTGGTGAGAGGGAATTATGAGAGGCTTTTTAAGTCGGCTGCTGCCCTAAGGGTCGTTTCCGAAGTTCTGAACCAAGTTGTGGGTGCCACACGCGGAGTAAACAGACTTTTGTTTTGTTTGTTTGGTAAACAAAAGTGGTGAACTGATACCTTACCTCTGAACTCTGCACTTTTCCACCTCCCATTCTTTCAGCAGCTTGGGCACGATGACATCTGACCGGTCCCGTTTGTTTAGAGACCACAGGTCTTTGTTCTCCAGGGGAGATTTGTAACCCTTGATGGCCATTCTAAGGCAAAGGGAAATAAATCGATGGCAAAGGCATTACTAGAAGAGTACAGAGGTGCTCTCAACTACAATAAGAACGCATGGACTATACAGTACTGCAATACTAAACGCAGTATTTCTCTCAGTTCTCCATGACCTATCATTAATGAGGAAGTAGGCTCTAACTGATGCAATAGTACTGAAAATAGAACCAGAATGGAATGGAATGGGATGGAATAGAGAGGAGGAATCCTACCTTGTAAACCACCAAAAGGTCATGGTCGAGAGGAAACCGGCACTAGACTCGGGACAGGGGTTCTGCACAGACACACACGGGAGGCTAGTTTATTGATTACGGAAACACAAAACGTAGCATACAGTACTGCACTCATCACAGGCAGGATTTCACAGTGTTGGGCAAACAAATCAAGAAACCGATTGTCCTTAAACAGAAAGCAATCCAGATCAAATCAAAATCAAATGCATTTTTTTTTTTTTTTAAACCAAGTCAGGAAATGGGAGGCACAATACCAACAAATAGGATTTACCTAATCCATTATACAACCCAGACCCCCCACCATCACACACACACACACACACACTCACAGGGTCTGTGACCGCATCAGAGAAGAGGGGTGGCTTCTCGCTGAAGCAGGACAGCAGGAGCTGTGCCAGGATGAGGCCAAAATAGATATAGAATGTGGTGAACCGCAGTTTGTCCGTGATCTTCGCCTGAGGACAAAAACAAAAAAAACAAAAAACAAAAACAAAAACAAAACAACACACACAAAACAAAAAGGGCATGTTAACAATTCATCACAAGATCTGCTGCCATTTAAACCATTGGTGTCATTTAGATCAAATTCATATTGTACAAAACACAAAGACACACACACACACACACACACACAAACACAAACACAGTTCTTTTGATGTGTTTCAATACACAGCAATCAGCCACATCTGTGTCGTGGGTGAAATAAGAAAATCAGGTTAAAGACAGAGCCCGACTTGGCCACAATCGCGGAAGCACTCTACGAGAAGAGTATTATCATGGCACGTCAGGATGTCTAAAGCTTTCTGATCAGTTGACTGAACAGGCCCCCACCCCCAACCACCCCCTCCTTCCATGGAGCCTTCGCAGAGCATGTCCTTAAACCACTCTGCTTCTGCAGATTGGGTTAGATCAACTGGAGTGAGAAGCCGCATGCCAAACAACGGCACTACTATTTCCCCTCGCCGATGCGCTCCCTGTCCCTGGCTGACCTCCGTGCTCGCAGGAGAAACGGCAACAACTCAGAATAGGGCAAAGAAAAGAGAGAGAGGTAGAGAAAGAGAGCAAGAGACAGAGACAGAGAAAGAAAGAAAGAAAGAAAGAAAGAAAGAAAGAAAGAAAGAAAGAAAGAAAGAAAGAAAGAGAGGTGAAAAGGAAGAAAGAGTGGGAGGAGGGGGAGGAAGGAGAGGGGGGGACAGACTGACATGAAAAACAAGAGGGAAATGGTAACAAAGTCTAAAAGAAGGAGGGAGGAAAAAAAAAGATGAAAAATTGATACTGTTGGTTAACCTCATATGGTCCCTTCAATGCAATGCAGAGAGCATATTCTCCACGGAGATGAAAGGCCTGGAGAGCAGATGAAAGACCTGCCGTGACCTCTCAGTATCACTTCCCTTAAAGACCTCCATGTATGCTGCATCTCCTCGTGCACTTAGCACTTTGTGCTAAGCTCTAGAAACTTCGGAGAAATAAGGGATTGTTTTTTTTCTCCGTACTGTTCTATTTCGGGAACATGGCTATAGGGGGGAAAACGCAGGCTCTGTAGTCAAGGCCAAGTGAGTAAAGAGTGATAAAAAGCCACCCCCTCGAACAGCTATATAGCCTACCCTATATACTGTAGCTCCTAGTGCTAGCTCAGTAGATCCCTGTCCTTCAAATTGCTATATAGCCTACTCTGTAGCTCCTAGTGCTAGCTCAGTAGATCCCCGTCCTTCAAACAGCTATATAGTGCTAGCTAAGCTAAGCTGACTGCTGCAATAAATGTATAGGACAAAGCTGGTGACAGCTAAGAGACACAAATCAAAATGATTGTGACATGACAGTGGCGGCGGCGGTGGCGGTGGCGGCGGTTTGCCACATGACAGTTACCTCGGCAGAGGCCCGGAGGATCTTGGAGCGGAAAGGCACAATTGCGCACAGCACTGACAACGCCCAGAAGATGAAGAGGACCCCCGAGGACTGGACTCCCCGGAGACGCTCAAACTGGATCAGGAAGGTTGCCAGGAGCTGGAGGAAACCAAACAAAAGAGGGGGGGGGGGGGTGGAATTGGATGATGCTTCACTAATGCTAATGCAAAGGTAATTCAATTCAATAATGGCAGAGAGTCTGAGGATGAAATTGGCAGATTAAACAGAAAGGATTACAGAAATGCTAACCTTGAATCGCTACGTGTGTGGAATTAAATTCATAATAGTTTAATAATGTGTTCAATTTGATCTGACTTCCGTATAAATTATGCAGGACCTCTAGCAAAGCAAAACATGTTTCTATCTTTTTATCTCAGATCAGCATTTCTATGAATCGGTTTGAACTTTTTTGTATGTACGCTTTCTCTGAATTTCTTCTCTGCCCATTTCAGGTTTCATTTTGAACTCAGCACATACAGTAGACAAATCGAGCATGTGCACAGCCTTTTTCGGCACCTAACCAGGAAGGACATGGGGTAAAAACCAGTACACAAATGACCCTTCCTAAACCGGTTCCGCAGCAAATGAACTGCACATGAACTGCTGTACCTTTAAGCTCCTTTTCTCACAAACCTAGACCATAAAGAGACCCGACTTGATTAATCGCATGCCACAATGGGCCACTGTGGCTGGCAAACAGTGTCAGGTGTTACTCCTACAGAGACACATACCAATCTCTCTGCACGAGAGGGGTTGGTGGGAGAGCCTCTAGGCTTTAGTCAACCATGGCCATCAGCGACTTGCGTGAACAAAAGGTAACTACAACAGCTGGGGCTTACAAAAGGGAACCATGACAGCTGGAATTTGCGGGCCACTCGTGTCATAAGAATTAACAGACCATATTATATCCTTCCAACCTCTTCAGGACGGGCTTCGCTACCGTTTTTTTAGAGGGTCGAGGTTCACGTGAGGGTGGTCAGATGAGCATTTTTTTTTCTGTGTTTGTTGTGTAACATACTCACCATCGTCATGCCGACCACCAGTGGCGTGACGAAGTATATGGGAGGTCTGGGCCCGCTGCTCTGCTGCATCTCGTGGAACGAGTGGAAGAGGTCTGCCCAGCAAACTATCCACAATATGAAGCCAAATATCTGCAGGAGACAAAAGATCAGTTGGAGGCCACAGACGCGAACAGGTGATGGTCTGATACAGAGTGAAGAGACAGAATCTTATTTTATTTTTTAATTTATTTTATTTAACCTTTATTTATCCAGGAAGGTCCCATTGAGATTGTACATCTCTTCTTCCAGGGAGTCCTGCCTTATAATTATAATCTTTTATTTTATAAATGTAACAAAATAGAACTCAGTATTGGGCATATAAGGGTCACGCAAGGTTGACTGCTAATCACAAAAACCCAGAGGAAGGTGAAATCCAAATGGGTTTGTGTCAAACAAGGACAGACTGCACTCTAAGACTTAAAATCAATAGAAGATGGAAAGACTCGTTCAGCAGTCAGGCTCTTCAGTCTCTTGATAGTGAAGAGATCTAGCACTACAGTCATGTGGAAGGTGCGGTCATAACACCTCAGATTTGTGGAAAAAAAAATGCGTCAAGTTTACCGTTTTGACTCTGTTTAAGATGGACATCATAATGTAACCCCTGTTGTTCCTCTTGAGGTAGAGGATGTAGAATGGGAAGGCCAACCACAAGTAGATGCAGGGTATCCATGACAGCACAGACATCTGAAAACATTCTGAGAGGTCAGGGTGGTCTGTGTACAAAGTCAGGTTTGGCTCCTGTAGTAACCAAAGGGGAGGGAGAGAGAGAGAGAGAGAGTGAGTGTGTCAGTCATTCACAGCGGTTTACACTTTTAACCATGGTGACAAATGAAGACTTCACATGTTTACAACTGGGAAGTGGTATTCTCCTGGGTGGCAACGGCAGTCTCTCTCTCTGTTTCTAACTGCCTCCCACACACCCACCCACCCACATGGATCTGGAACTGAGAGTTGAGAATAAGAAAGCAAAGGCAAGTTGGTTGGAACACCAACATAGCCTATCAAGTTGCACAAAAAACAAAAACAAAAATAAACCAACAGAAAAAACAAACAAATCTCGATGTCATTTGATAAGCAACAGACAAAATTTCTTGAACGTACAGTATATGCACACGATAAAGACCCATGTACAGAGTTGTGCCGACATAATGTCGTTGTCTAAATGCAGTCATTGTCTATTATAGTGTGTATAATATATATATATAAACTGTGTAAAGCATGAGTGTTAATCAAGGATATGGCCTACTTGTTTAAATTCAAAGATTTTTCCTGCAGGTCGTGTTCCATGACCATGGGCTTCAAAGCGAATCACAAATCACAAAGCGGTCAGTCGCTTCTTAACTCTTAAGATTCCCCTCTCAGACACATTGCATGCGCTGCACGGTCCATTAGGAATGGATGCTTGATGATCCGCTCAGAACTACTGTACAGTACACGTCTGCATAAAGAATCTTGTTAGAGGCTGTCAGAGGCATATCATGCAGAAACTAGACAACCTATATACAGTACAGTACTCTCTAAGGGTTCATAATATGCCCTGACCACCGCACATAGCTGCACGTGCCATCCATAGAAAATGAAGGTCCATTCACACCGTAGGCACATCTTTTGAACCCTTTGACCCAAGTCTTACAGATCTATACACACGTCAACAGACACATACACTCATGCACATGCTCAGAACAGTCTGAATTCCTTCTCTGACATGATGGTTTGTGTTTGTGTAATCAAGCACAAAGGGGTGAAGATATCCCCCCCAGACCAAAATACCTTGCACCATGAGCCTAGCAGAGCTACACACTGTAAGCCAACCGAGGATCGTTACCCCTGTGTCTACATCTACAGAACATGTACATGCCCAGTGAGTTCCACGTGGTTAGTTGTTTCAAAAGCTACAACTATGTAGGATGTAGGCTACTGTGGGTCTACTGGGGCTCCTGTACATGTCACCGAAGTTTCAAGGGACCCGGTATTTCACTGACAGATATTTGCTCACACCCACTGAAAACAACAAACATGGGTGTATAAGGGCTTGCTGGATGCAGCTCCTTGAGACCTTTGTGATACTAAAAAAATTCATCAGCTGGACCACTACAGTTGATGACCGATAACCGATGTTGCTGTTTATCGTTGGCTCAGGTGCTACTGTTCTCGAATTATTCCACAAAAACTGTGCCAGACCTCTCTGTGTTCTGTGGACGAGTGGCCCCTGAGGGACGAAAAGCTACTACGCGCTAAAACTCAAATGGGTCAACATGCCCAGCGACTTTTAAAACGTCCAGTGGCCCCCAAAACAAACGGGAAGAAATACGGGAAGAAAGGGAACTCAAGCAACACCTACATTCCCGCTTCATTAAAGTTAGTCATAATAAACTAATAAACTTGCAATCCACTCACACAGTGGACTCAGATTATGAGTCAAAAAAGTTCAGTGGAATAGGATTAATTTTTGCCACACTTTAGTCATTGCAGCTCTGCACTTCTTCATTTGCACCAAATAAAAGGTCTTTACTGCTGTAAGGACTGTCTATGTAAAAGTTAATTTAATCTTAAAAAAATATATATATAACCATAAGCCACTCTTAAAGAGTTGTTAAAGAAGGGCTATTTGAGGTGTTTTCAATGCTCTCTTTTGAGATTTCATGGCAGTACAAATGCCATGTTGCCCTCACAACACTTTCAGATCAAGCACCTTACTACAAACAATGTTAACCTTTTAAGTGGGCTTACACACAAGACCTAAGAAAATCTACATCACAAGTTTTGACCTTGTGATGCTCGGCAATGGGGGTGTTGGAGTGGGCCAAAGCAGTGCATGCAACGCTATTCAGATTTACTTCTTCAAAGTCATCTATGTTAAGTCAACATACCTTGGCAAATGTTGGCCTTCACCGTGTAAACATGAGAAAAAGCAACAGCTGGTGAATCCACCCTTAAGGACACATCTAATCACCGAGACGCAAGGACTGACTTCAGAGAAGAATTTGGACTCAAATCCCCAACATTTTTGTCCAAATCTATTCAATGTAAATATTATCAGAGAGTTTATTTAAGAATCTTCGATATTATCAACTTAACTCATGAGTTTTTTTTTATTTTTTTTATTTACAGTGTCAGAATGGTATTGTATATAAACAATCCCACACAAATAGTCCTGGTTAATTAAAAGCACTGTTATAGAGCTATGGAAGAGAGGAATGCCATTTTTGAGATGGCAAATTTTTTGCACTAACAAAATACTGGTACATTTCTTTCTACAGGAGATTTGTATTCAGAGCATCAATGGTGAAATTAGAAAAAGGGTGTGATAATACAGTACCTTAAAAATGTGAGAATGTTCCAGTTTCTGAACAGCCAACACACCAAAATGCTGCCTATTAACCTGTGCACTGTATGCCACTTTATCACATCTACATTTAATTCTATTTGCACCACATTCAAAGGAGTGTGACATCCATTAACCAGCAATGGGAACGCAAACATGCCAGATGACTGGCGGGCCACGTGAACTGCTTTATCAGCTCCAAAAGGATCCCCAGCGCAGCGCTGCTCCGACTGCCACCCTGATGATAAACTACCTCCCGCAGGCAAACTGCATTGTGGTGGATACATGACCCGTCCCTGGAAATGCACATCAAAAGATAAACACAGCTGTCTGGGTTCCCTACTGCCTTTCACCACCCTTCATGTGTGTGTGAGTGTGTGTGTGTTAGTGCATGTGTATAAAAGTGCATGTCAATGTGTACCTAAGCATACTAGCAACTAGTATTACCAATACATGTGCTATCTTGGCCAGGACTCCCTGGAAGATGAGATATTGTATCTCAATGGGACCTTCCTGGTTAAATATGAGATAAATTAAAAAAAAAACAAACAAAAAAAAAACATGTGTATTCCAAAACTGTGTGTGCTTATGTGTCTGCGTGGGAGAAACCTCAGACGCTTTGAGATGTGAGCCTCCTCCCCACAGACCGCAGACTAGCATGGAACCCTCATATGGGGCTGCCCTCCCCATCGGTGCCTCTAATGGAGCGACTAACGCCCCCCATCAGTCATGTTTGGCCGCCGGGCGAGACGTCAAGCCAACGCAGGCACAGACAGGCTCCCTTCACAAACTCCTAATGAGCCTTGGATGACTGTGCAGATTCACTGAGCATGTGTGTGTGTGTGTGTGTGTGTGTGAGTGCTTGTGTGTGTTTAGAATTACAGCCAATGTCTGAAATTGCACTGACATTTTCCATTTGAAATCTTTCAACTTTTAAAAAAAGCGCTGCTCTGTAAAAAGTCACGCAAAATGAGTAACAGTTCCCACGCCGGTTAGTGATTGTCTCTGCACTAATCCATGAGATTCTTCGCTCAGACACGGACCCAGGTTGTGGCCCGGGGATCCAGGAAGTGTTCACCTAAACATATAAACACTGGGCAAACACTCACAGATGGACTCTCAGTGTAGACATGAGTAAAGGAAGAGGGGGAAGAGACAGAGAGAGAGAAAGAGAGAGAGTGTGTAGTGAGTAGTGTAAGTGCAGACATTTTTGTATATGTTTACAGTCTGTGGGTGAGAGGGCGAGAGATTTGTATATGTGTGTGTGTGTGTGTGCGGCGTACAGCCGTGAGCGGTTGTGGTCTAAGGTGGGGTCGGGGAGGCATCTTAGCTTCTGTTTATCAGGAGGCAAGAGAGATTAGCAGAGGACTCAATGCAGTCTAATTCAAAGCCCCGTCTGCTGGCGGGGGCCTTTCTCCATCTACCAACCCCCCCCCCCCCCCCCCCCAACCAGCCACCCAACCATCGGCCCACCAGGAGCCTAATTTAGTTCCCCGGAAAGCAGGCGGAAGGTCACCCATGGTGCCTCCCTTGCATGGATTCTATAGGGAGTAGACTACCAGGGGAAACCCAAGGGGGGAGCTTTTCTCACATGTTTGCTGTGCTCTACATTAGTACGTTTGTATGGGATGGTGCTGAATGGCGTTCGTTACGGGTGTGTGACATTTACTCTGGAGGTGTACCAACGCTGAGTACCTGAGGAAGTATCACATTTCACTGGCTTTGAAAATCTACGATGGTGCCAACTTAGTTACTGATGACAGTTTTATGCGCTTCACAATGAAGGCTCTGCTTGTGTACAAACAGGGCATGCGCATAAACACACCTTTTATGGTTTTCACTGTTCTGCTTCAGCTCCCCCCCCCCCTCACAGGAGTACAAGATTGATCATGCCTTTAGCAAATACTTCATTTCGTGTGTGGGGTGTGACGACAGACAAGGTGAGGCTCATTCTCCTGACTCATTTTCTCACCGCTCTCCGAAGCTCCAAAGTATGTACAGAGGTGACCAATGAAACCAGCTTCTGCTAAACAAATGTGCCGCCTCCTACTGTCTGTCCGCCATTATCTTATCTGTGAATGACTTCTGAGCCGTGAATGGAGAAGTTGTAAATTTACAATCGGACTGGCAATGCCGTGAGCAGTTTACTATGGAAGCTAAGATAAGGTAACCAGGCCTCAGAGATGAAAATCAATGACAGTTCCCTGAATCTTCCTTGGAAATCAGCGACATTCCTAATTCTACTGTCAAGATCCTTAAAATAAGTAATGTTTAAGCTTTTTTTTTAAATATTAATAATTAAAAATATGAATACTTATTTTTTCCAGGGACAGACCACCAAAATAAGGGCTGGTCCTGGAAATCCGGGTCATCTGGTCCCCCTAAAGTCTGAAGCAGAGTGAGCGTTACTCTCTCATAGAGATATTCAAGCCCTAAGTCAGACTGAGCACGTGCGTGGGACAGGGTGGCAGCTGAAGGCGTGTCTCGGCAAACACTCCATTTCTACTATACTACAGGCTCAAAGAACCCGCCGCCTGAAAATGTCACATGCCATTCAAACAGCATTGACTGATGACCAGATGAAACATACTGCACTACACAGAGAGACGAAACGAATGAATGAGTTCAAGAATAGAAAGAACAGAAAGAAAAGAAAGAATGGATGAGTAAAGAAAAGCTGGAAAACAAAGGTGGAATCCAAGCAGTCAGAGAAATATTCAGGTGAAGAGTCAGTTCCTGCTTGCTTGCCTAAGCCGCCACGTGAAACACCCAAGTTATCAAACACAGAGCTGTTTGAATTACATGTGTAGGCCTTTCACTCACACACCATTGGACGCCCTTTCATGGGCCTCGCAACTCACACTCCACTCCAGGAGCTCCAACAGCCACAAAGTCTTCTCCATCAAAAAATAACCTCCAATTAATTCACTTATTCATTAGGGCTGGTTAACAAAACATTAGCATCAATCACAAACTTTTTGAATAACCAATGTTTGAATTACATTCGGTTTGGTTTTGGTCATATGATTCAATTATACATCTATTTATACTACTGTCACTATATAGTGACGGTGCACTTACACATAAATATACAAACATAACACAATATACATAAGTAACTTAAACCAAGTAAATATTTAGAATTAGAATAAGTAACATAGGTATATTTCAATTACAGTGAGTTCCACTGAAGTCCCAAAGCACTGATGCAGAGTAAAATTCCTTAACACCTTGCCAACATAAAACCCTCTGTCTCACACACCATTGTATTCACACACTGGCCACAACAATGCAAGGAGCCAAGCACTCATTGAGTCTAGAAAAGATCTAATTACGCTCTTACAGCTGAGAGGGCGAGAGAGCCCCTCACATAATCTAATCCAGATGACTGATGTCAAGGAGGGTCGGAAACGCTGGAAATATATGTGGCGCAGTCGGGAGCGGACGTGGGCGAGTGCGGCCTCGGGCGCCTCTGACTACCCCCAAGTGTGGGTTTCAATAACGATGGCGGGCGATTCCTGCACCTCTCCGTCTCGTGCTGATGATGTCATCTCTGTGTGCTCCCTCATTCAATCCAGGGGCAAAGCATGAGCAGCAGATGCCTGTGCCTCAGTCACCTCTGCTCTCCTTAACACTCACATTTTACCTACTGAGGTGTGGAGGTCAACCTCTGTACAACCTACATGAGTCATAGCCATGTCAAAATTGTCATATAGGAATCGACATGGTGCATTTGAACAAGGCGTTCTTTTATTAGCACACTTGAAGTTTTATGCTGGCTTCAATGACTTCTGAATAGGCAGCATATCATGTTTGTTTATAACTTCTCGGGCATCCTGGGCGATGAAGCTTCCACTGGCTGTTAAGAGTATCTCTGAAGGTTCCAGAAAGCAATAAAGACATGAGCGGAGAGCCATGCCGTTCTCCTCCAAGCGTACAAATCATGTGGTTGAGCTTTGGATGGACAGGCCTTACTGAGATACCCTCAATCCATCCAATAATAGATAGGAGAAGACATCCTTTGGCCTAAAATATGCAAACCATGATGGCCGCACTGCCACGGTGTTCACTTACTGTATGCTGACTGACATTTGCCTGCGCTTAGCAACACTGTCAAAGATATGATTAGATAAGGCATCAATTTCAAACCTCAGCTTCGACAACAGCATGCACACAGTTAAGGATTCGACAAAGGTTAAGGTTTAAACTCGCCTCCAAAACCCACTGGATTTCTGCACACATGGAGGGCACCTAAAACCCCACTATTCGTTTGCAATGGTAACAAAAAGACAACATACTCTAATTGTGCTGCTTTTACGCTTGTGCGGCGGTGATAGAAGATTGCACCATGCCACAGACCACTTCACCCCAGGCACTAAAAGAAAAGTATGGGTTTATAAACACAGTCTGTTGCTAGCATGCAAACTCATAGAGGATGCGTCATTTCATATCATACAAAAAAAAAAGAACAAAAAAAGAGTCCAAGCCATGTGATCCATGTGGTTCTGCACATTGCGCCAGGGGAATTCACCAGAAATTTAAGGCAAAATGAAAGCATTTTGACCTTAAATGTTCATGTGAGTGTGATGGCCTGAATTTGTTTTGGATATGTGTTTGTGTTTGTGTGTGTGTGTGTGTGTGTGCGCGTTTGCGTGTGCGTGTGTATGTGTGTGTGTCTGTGTAACTGGATATTTTTTTTGACGAAATTCAAATATTGTATGCAAACTGTGCAGTGCACATGCTGAAAAAAAACATCTGTTGCACAATCATTTGGTAGTGTGCAGTAATACAGGAAAACACTGCAAAACAACAACTACGCCCCTACATCTCTGTTGTAACCAATGGGTGGTCACAAGTCACCTACCTCAACACAGCTAAATGCCCCCAAACACTTACTGGAGGAGTCTTCTGATACTCAACAGATAAGGTGTATATACTGTAGATCATAAAGACAGGCCTATGCTTTCTGTGCTTCATCAGTGCTTGAAGTAATCTGATACATATTTAACTGTTCCATTGGTCAATTTCACACAAACCAATGGTGGGAGACAAACCTTGATCTACTCTGTTACAGCTATGACATCATTTCAGATGACCACCTAGCCTTTCGTTTTTTTGGTCACTAAGGAACCTGCCGTCTTCAACACAGTGAAATCAACTTTGGTAAAATACAGGAAGTTTTACTCAACATTTTCACAATTTGTCTGGTCTGTTAGACCTGTTGATCAAATACACAAAGAAATGGGGGTGTAGCTCAGTTGTTTAGGCGCTGTGCCATGACTCCGGGGAACCGAGTTCGATTCCAGCCCAAGGTCATTTCCCGATTCCTCCCCATCTCTCTCCCCACTCACCTCCTGTCGCTCTTCAGCGGCCCTGTCATGAAAGGCAAAAAGCTAGGGCTGGGCACGTTAAAGCATTAACGCCGACAAATATTTTTGTCCCCTTAACGTAATTTTTATTATAATGTTGCTCACTGGCTTTTATTTTGTAAAAGTCTACCGTTAGTGACCCTATAATGTTGCTTAGTGCTGCGCAGCTCACAGGACACAATAAGAAACCAATATAGAGAAAGAAAGAGGTATAAACAAATATTGAGAAATAAATGATCTTTGAGTCCTTATGCAGCCGCATTCAGCGGTGCTGTCCGTGAGCGGTGGTGTGTGTTTGTGTTTGTAATATTCACACCAGGGTCTCATGCACGAACTCCTTTTAAAGTCACACTAAGAAAAACAGAACTCTTCTCTATTTCAAGCAGAAGCTGTGTGGGAGTGCCAGATTGTATTTAGGGATTGCCTCCGTTAAACTCCTCAACTTTTTTAACAACGAACAAGCAGCCTATTAAATTGCGTGCAGCGAGACATCAATCAAATGAAAGTGTCATACAGTGACTGGCTGTTGACTTTTTGACTGAGATTCTCATTTTTATATCAAACAGGATAACATTAATGCCCTGACAGTGGCAATACATTTTAGTTTTGTATTTGATTTGATTAAATTGTTTGAGTTGAGATTTACACTAATAGCCTTTTTTTTAAACTGTAGGCTTAAGTTACTTTTTTGTTATTAAATGCTAACAAACTGCACTGGTTCTTTTTTGACTCCAAGGAAAAAGTATGAACATGGACTTTACAGACTGCTAGTGTTTAAAGAAATACTGTTTGCACAGCAATGTATGACACTTTCATTTACATGTATAATAAAAGTGCGCTACTCGATAGTTTTGAGTTCATTATTGGGTTTTGTGCAGTAACATGCAGTTAACTGCGATTAATCACAGAAACTCATGCGATTAACGCAATTGAGATTTTTCATTTTTGCCCAGCCCTACAAAAAGCCCATAAAATTATCCTTTTTTTAAAAAAAAATAAAATACAAAAAATACACAAAGAAATAAATAACCTAAAATCTTTTAAACCTTTGATTTTGCAGCCCTCAAGTGAACCCTTTTCCTGTGGGCTGTGGAGCTGCCATGCCTGTTAACCAGCTCAACAAACTCTCATTCAGCAGGAGCCTGATCCAGAGCGAATGCATTACCCTCGTGAGGACAAGTCTGAGGAGGAGGAGAGGGGGAGGGAGTGGGGTTGGGGTGGGGGTGGAGGTGGAGGTGGGAGGGGGGTTGGTGGACCTTGGACTCAGGGTGACTTTTAGTAAATAGTGAGTGACGCAGAGGAAATATCCCTTTTAAATGACTCCAGCTCCTAAGTCCTCATTAGACAGCCTCATGGCAATAGCACCCATGCCAGCCACAGGATCTCACCCACTGTAATCCAATCGTGCTGATCTGCTGCACTCCTTGGACTCCTTGAGTCTCCAGCTCTGCACTGCTCGCTCACTCCTCTCCTTTCCAAACTGATAAGCTGCGCAAATATTTGGAGAGTGTGAAATGGAGATGGAATGGAGCTATCCGCCCCCCAATCCGTGAGCGAGGAGAATTTGAAATGGTTTAATGTATTTGTCATACCTTCCCCTTTCCATTTGCTCGTCCTGAAGTCACCACCGCTGCTTACAGACATGAGTAATGCTCTGATAATAGGCTTGTCATCAGGGATGTTAGAGACAACTTGCTTATGTTCGGTGTTTTTCTTCTGCATGAGGGTCATATAATGCAAGGAGTCATGCACATTAATGACTAGGCTACAAAGTTGCAGTTTTTCTTCCAATTTAATATACGTGGCCTACAAGGCCACAGATCCTTCTCAAGACGCAAAAACTGTTATTTGAAATTCATTTCTCCACTTCAGATGTGGTTTAAGCACACATTAGCTTGGCACTAATAGTGTCGGTATCCCATCACAGCTGTTTTTTTACCACACAACATCGTGCCAAAGAATCACCTTGTCGTTGTTGAAGTGGCAGGGCACTAAGTCAATTGGCAGTGACTCATTGCACACAAAGGTTACTCGAATGATTGTGCTGTTTGCATGTGTTTTAGTCTTCATCCATTATTATACGTTCAAACAGGACTGAAAGATGACTTGCTCACCCTGACCATGCAAAACCCAATGGCTCTAGAGAGATGCTCATAACATCATAAACAAAGACGAAGGTTTAACATTCACTCAGTTCTATGGTCAGCTGATTCTCGGTCAATTTCTCGGTCAATGTCAACAGGTTGCAGTTCTCCCAAGGCTTGCCTCCAGACCTCCCTCTATTTCTGTGGACTGCTGATGATCGCAAATGAACCTCTCTGACTAGGGCTAGGCAGTGCTTTAGTTTGATGCTGTGGTCATCATATGCTTGAGCTGGTCCCAAAGTGCTGATGGAAACATGCTGAAACAAAGGTTGCCTCGCACACGTTTTGCCGATGACGGCTTTCATCATCCTAGACTCGAAAGGCATGGTTGAGAAAGAGCTACTCCACCATGCAGTCTGTAAACTGTCCCACCTTTGAGGAGAGGTGAACCACTGCGCCTGGCAGACTCGGAGCCACAAATAAATGATTTAATGTCAGAGCTTTAAGCCCCGACTGAGCACGAGAGTGGTTCACCCAAATTAACCCTCAGCCACAGCCTTTAATTGCAGCCCCTGCATGGAAGTTACAGTAACACTGTGCGTTGAACAATTCGTGATAATCCCCTTGGGGCAACCACAGTAAAACCACTCTGCGCTCCTTCGAAATTAGGACACACGAGTTGCACCTCCACAATTAATTCCTCCTAAACGTACTGGAGAAAACACTGGCGGAACACAGACGTAAGTAGCGACACGACTGACCCACTTCCCTCAGTTCACCCCTTCTCTCCCCGGCAACCACCGCACAATAAAGCCTGTTTTTCTTCTTCTTCTTCTTCTTCTGAGGCAACGGTTTGACTTTCAGCATCAAATCACCGCATCTCAAATGGACAGCTTCATATTATAAAAAATGTCAGCTCTCTGAAAAACCTAACCTTCAGTGACATGGATTGTAAGACATAAACACAATAAGACTAACGACATTAATAGGATATAAAATGCAGACAATAACATTGTTCTCTCAGAGGTGCATGCCCAATCCAGTGTAATCTAATCCTTAGGCATGTCATATGTCCTGATCAATTAAATCACAGTGATTAACCCACCGTGCCAAGTGATGGCCACTCTGATAAAACCTTCAAAACAAGCTAACGAAGTATATCCTTCCATGAATATCATACATGCACAGCGAGTCCCAACCACATCGGTTTGTCAAGTCGATAGGCTACTCGAGGCATCTATAAATATGTTTTATTTCTGTATGCATTTTACCTTACAACCTATATAGGCTATACTCAATCATCATCAAAAAGCATGTCTCTCCTCAGCTACACAAAGAGTGGCTTCAATGACAATTTGAACAGCTATTTTGTTTAGCCGTGGGGCATTCCAGTAGTTCAGTGAAAAGTGTAGCTTTCAATTAGATTATGAATTTCGAGGAAGATGCATGGGAGAAGAAAAGGGGGAGGCCAACTAAGGACTGAGACAGTGTAACACTCCACTGAGAAGCAAGCATCAATAATGTATGGGCAGCAGTGTGTTCATTATGCATCAGAGTGCATTTCTTAGAAGCCAGGAAAGCCGTACCACTGGTTGTGACAATTAACACTTGTAATAATTACATGTGCATAGTCATTACATGTCTATGATACATTTTAAATCAACAAAGGCGTCAGTGTGTTTGTATGTGTGTGTGTGTGTGTGTGCTGTCGAAAGACGCATACAGATTATCTATAGATCATCAAACAGGAATGGATGATCAGGCAACTGCTGTCCTGAAAATATTGTTTTTTTTTCTCCATGACAGCTCAGTTGGAGCTGAACGGGGCTGCAGCCAGTACAAGCACAAAGGCCTCTTGCCTGCCGTCGATAATCAGAGAGATGCGGCACAATTTCTTTCTTTCTTTTTTTTTCTCCCTCTGCCGTTACCTTACATGCTCCCAGCCTTTGAGAGGGGAGCAAAATGAGCTCACTTAAGAGCCACAGCTTTCCAGCCAGACAGCAGCGTCTGAGCCCTTTCATTGGTGACTAGGGAGCCTGGGCTTCAAACAGCACTCGAAAGAACATAATAAGCTTCCATGCATATTTGACCACGGTCTTGTTGCCCTCTCTCTCTCTCTCTCTCTCTCTCTTTCTTGATTTCTCTCTCTTTCTCTTCCTCCTCTCTTTCTCTCTGTCCACACAAGCATACGTGAGAATGGGGGGAGCAAACCTGGACCTGGTTCAAGGCTTCCCCTTCAACCGCCAGCACAACATGTGATCCGACACGGCCAGTGGGGATGTGCCATGCGACCGGGTTACTCGAGGTGACGCCGTTTTGCTGCGGGAGGTGACCCAGAGACGAAGCGGGCCGCACGCGACTGAACAGAACATGAGGACGAGGGGACAGGCAGATGACGTCCCTCTGCAGTCACACTAGCAGCAACCACCACGGAGACCTGGTCTGGTGCTCGGCCTTTAATCTAAATGGTCAAATGAAATTTTCAGTACTGGTCAAGTGCTATTTAGCCCTGTTTTGTAGAGGAGGGCCATCACTCCTGTTAGGCCACTGAAGCACAGGGGAGTATTTGTAACGTCTAAAAGCTTTACTTGAAGTGGTCTACATAAGGGTGACATAAGCCTGTTATAGACATGACATGACACATATCATAAACATTAATGACACTTCATTCATGTTTATGACTGTTGTCATAAAGTGTCAGTTGGTTTTGGTGACGTCTGCACCCCAAAGTCTGCATTTCAAAAACCGAATGACACTTAATGACAAGTCATAAACATGAATTAATGTTCATGATATGCGTCACGTCATGCTTATAACAGGTCCATGTCACCCTTGTGTAGAGCCCTTCAAATAAAGTGTTACGCGTTGTCATCTGGCAAGCGCTGTAAATCTGTGTATGTGTGTGTGTGTGTGTGTGTGTGTGTGTGGGGGGGGGGTTGTTAAAATTATGTACACAGCAGAATAACGTTCAGAATGTATCTCATAAAGTCATTTCACAACATCGAACACTACAGCACATGAGGGCAATTCCTTCATTGAGAAAACCGTCGGAGGTCCCTACATTTCCATGTAAACAGTTTATGGCAACTAGTAAAGACCAGGCAGAAATAGTCTCACATCTTAAACAATGAGAGCTTTCATGCTTTGTTTCCCTTTTGCCTTTGAAGAAAACCAATCAGCGCCCCTACCTGTTGCACAGAGCAAACATCAGCTTCCCTGAAATCCTGCAAATTCTACAATAACTTTTCTGGGGAAATTATCTGGCCAATTCCACATTGTGTACATGACAGACCTTGGACAAACATAGTGCTATTCAAATATTTTGAACATTTTTTTTTTCATGCAAATTTTACAGCCAAATATAGCAAATACTCATATTTCAAGTAGCCAAATAATTTACTGTACGTTATACAAATACCATGGGATTTTGTGGTTGTGGATGTGACAAAAAGTCCACTATCCACTTCTCCATCTCACATAAGATAAAGAAAAACTGAAAGTGTGCCCACTCATCAAGACATTTAACCTCGCTGCACCGCCTATTGTTAAGCCTCACAACCGCCATGCTTTCCCAGTACTCTTTAATGAATCTGGGCCTAACGTGTAGCACCCATGTTTTCATAACCTGTCAGTGTTTTTACTGCAGGAAATTGGATTTGAATACCCTTTGCAGAAATATGCTTTTACTTGGGCAAGGGACCCAGTGCACTTCAAAACTTTGTACTAAAACAAGGGTGCAGGAGGGAGGACTTTCAAGTCATTTTAACTATTTCATTAAGGTCATAATTTGAAACTTTCTAAGCATCAGTGTATTTCTTAGAATGACTTCCTAGGCAGCTTTAGGTGAACATGTATTAAATAATTTTGGGCACACTTATTGGTGAAAATAAAGATGAAATACTTGATAAATTACATGATAGCTACTAATTTCACCTAAATCTTTACAGCGGACAATTGTTTATGTTTTAGAAATGGACCTGTTGCACACGAGGAAAAAGAGCACTGTGTCACATGACCTCACCATAGATGGTGAAACCATGATAAATTTGGGAAGCAGTGGAAAGGATGCATCAGATGATGCCACATCTTTGTGATAGAACCAGGACCGCTTCAAACTTAATTTAGAAACAGGGAACTATTTGTTGGCTGTTAGTTCATTGTCCAAGGGCAATAATGCAATAGCCTATATGGCCACACTAACCTCTGTCACTTTTTTGTCACCACTCACGCATCCATGGACAGGAACATATCTCATGCCAATGTAGAGATTGAATCAGGTAGAGAAAACAGGCAAACCCAGAGAAGCTTCAGAACTACTTTTCCAGAGGAAGCAACTCAGGAGTTAGCAATCAAGAAGACAGCAAGTTTCCAACAATTAAGAATTAAAAATTACTTGATAACTTTGGCTTAAAGTCGCAACAGTCTTGCATTCAGTCATTACAAGGGGACAGTATGCCCACCCAAACAGGAGACATCATGGACATTTAATAAGGTGACAACTCTTTCAGCATCTCACACTTCATAAACGACACTCACTACAACACAATACACTTATCGGGTCAGCCATGTAGACAACAAAATTACTGTTCTTTACTGTAGTCTATTCGTCATGATGGCTGCCAAGATAAAGCTTATAAGAAAGGACCATGTTTAAGAGGTCGAAAGCTATAGGCTATACCGCCACTGAAAAGACTGGAAGGCGACGAATAGCCTTACTCATAAGGGGAATTAGAGAGGGAACTCTGTGGACTCTGTGTTTAAGCCTACGATGCTGGTAACTAGGGCACGGACTCAGAAAGCTGCCTTTACCTCACACAACCTTGTCAACAGTAGAAAATTCTCTGCAGCTAGTCGCGATCAGGTGCAGTAGACGGCCTAAGCTTTGTAGCCTATGTCAATTAGGCTACCCATTTATGTATGTCACTGTAGCCTATGTAAAATAAGTCCAGGCTATAGTCAATAGAAAAGATGCTTAAGGTCTTAGCAAAGAGAGGTCGCCATAGGGATTTTATGAGGAGATTTTGAGTTCTAGTTCGCAGTTGATAGCCTACACAGCTAACAAATGACTTCATATCATCCTATTTTGTGCTCACAGTGTAAACACAGAACAAAAACAGTGACAACTTCAGAATGAAGCTCATTGACTTCACCATCAATGGGCTAACGTTACAATGACACGTTTCATCTGGACCACCCCATTACGGCAACCTCTGTAGCCTAGTTCACATGCAACATTGTATACGAAATATTGTTAGAGTATCGGTTACCACATCATTCACATTTGTTTGTTTGAAGTGACACGCAAGAACGACTAAACATTAACGTTAACGGGGATCTGTAGATGAGTAGACTTCATCAAGATATTTGATTCGATTTACCTGTTCAGACGATTTTGGTAGGGTTCGAACCAACCTGTCTGTTCATGTTTGCTTTTACGCCATGCCAGTCATCATCCAGGATTCATAAGATTATGAAATGAATGGATGTTAGACGAGAAGTCCATTAGGTATAGTGACAAGCTCCTTCAAGACACAACAACTGCTTTTCTTTCACAAATAATTGTGACATTGAACCACGACTTAGTCTAACTTGCCATCGGACTTACCCAGAGCGGGCTGCTCGATCCACATAAATGCTCCATTAGGCTCTGGCACTTCAGTGGACCACTTCCTTTTGTCGCAAGCAATGTCTAGGCTGTCTCCGTATGTTTTATCCTCTTTTCTTCTTCCGCATAAAGAGGAAACAGTCTCTCAAGCACACACACATACACACGCATACATCTACGCCGACACATGCAAGCTCATATAAAGTAGACTGCTTTGGCCAACAGACGACTAGGCTACCTAATAAAATCGTTGGGTCGCAGTGGCAATACCCTGACCCTCCTCCTTGCCTTCAACGCGTGACGGAGTGCGCTCAGTCCTCACTCACCGTGGTCGACGGAAAAGTCAGTGGGAGATTGTCATTACATGATAGGGTCCGCCCACCACCCGAACTCGAACACGCCCCCATCAAGCCTTGCTGTTCCTCTCATAATACACAAATAGCCTGCACACACTTTATAGGAGCTATTACCTTTACATTGGCGTTTGTTCCACAAGATAGACTACCCACTTTTCAAACTTTATTTGTTGTAGGGTAATGAATTTAAATGAGGGCTGACAGGTGGCCAGGGATAGGCTGCCGAGGATATGGTCAAAGAGGTAGGACTGTAATGTAAGAAAGACCTCACACTAAAAACTCTGCATCACCTTTAGAAATATTGCATTGCCTTGCGCTCCTGCATTGAGATCCACTATTTGCACTGGACTCTTTACCATAAATAGGCCTTACCTACATTTAAAGGGCCCTTTTTAAGATGTGGTGTTCAAGATTTATGACAAGGACTAAGTTATAGGCTATTCAGGCTAGTAGGGAATTCAACTTCAGTTCAACCACAAGTGATTTTTTGGTAAGATGGTGGCATTTTTATGCCCAATGCAAAGTAGTGTCTCTATCATGTATAAACCTGTCATTCATATGATGTCCTAGCCAGGCTCGTGCCGCCTATGCTTCTGCTCAATGTGACATTTTGCAACAGCAGCCAGGGATCTCTCCATTAGCTTACTGTAGGGGTACCCTTCCAGAACTTTTTGGCAGGCCAATCAGCGAACGGAACAACATTTAAAAGTTCACAGTTCTCTGAAGGAACCCAGGCAACAGTGTTGAATGGATATTAAAGGCCACAGAGAACCGGTCTGTGCTATGGACCTAATGAATGGTGAATAGCTAGCACACTGTGAAAAAAATTGCCAACTTTGATCTTACACTGCCTAGGTGTGGTTCCACATTTGTCAGACAAATGGAACAGAAGATATAACAGCATTCCTATTCCTCTTAGCCAACTTTAATTCTGTATCCTGGTCGCCACCAGAAGGCAGTGTTGACGCCCAGGCTGGGCTACACAACCTTCTGGAACTTTGTCCTATTCGC
>JASCQY010000089.1:5791078-5804163 GCA_030264315.1 Sardinella tawilis | reverse complement strand
AAAATGAGCACTGTAAGCGGATTTCTTGATTACTATAAGCGAATTATTTAAACAGCATTTGTATAGAAATGATTCCGCCCCAAGCCTTTTGAGCGTTATAAGCGGTTGATCACTATATCCGTGATCCCTATAACCGGTTTCCACTGTATAGTAAATGGGCTTTGATAAAAATTTGTTGGCCAGTGCATCGAGTTATACTGACATCAAGCACGTCTTAAAAAAAAAATCATCCAATCAGCATGAGGGCCATTGCTGGGCCGTCCAAAAGACCCAAGGTACTAAAATCTCACCCATAAATGGCTCCCAAGGGCGGATTCTAGGCGTGTCCCTTCTACTCAGCCAGGCAAATACCTGGGTAATGTTTGTAATGGGAACAGCCCTAATGACGCACACATATTCTCAGTGGTGCTTGACACAATACATTCACACAAACACATGGTCAACAGCATGAATGGAGATTCAAATGACACGTGCTACGATGTCTGGCGGTCATATTATGCACTATGATGGACTTTTTTTTTTTTTTTCATGTGAATTCTGTAGTTGACTTCAAGGGGCAAAACACAGCTCTCATGAAACTAGATGTAAATGGAGTTGTAAAGCCAAATGATTCAGTGATTATGGTCACATCCCATAGTAAAATTCCTCCATCCTTTTTTGCTTTCCTACCGTAAAGGAAAAAACGAAAGAATGATGGAAGGATAGAGGAATAAAGGACTCGGATATCATAAAGGAGATGTCCTGCTTATTAATGCATCACTAGCAAGGGACTAGCAAAGAACAGTCATCTCATCACTAACAAAGAACAGTCATCTCATCAAATCATTATTGTGCATCATAACGCAATGCAATTAAATAATTTGACACAATTAAGTGAAGATCTGGAATAATCAGTTGAAGGGCTGAAACGATTACTTGAGTAAGTCAAATACAAGCAATATTAAAGGCAAAATCTTTGCCTCAAGGCTTTGTTAAATTCCTGTCAACAAAGTTCATCTTTTTAAAACGTCTCTGCTCTGTGATGATGTTACTCACGTTTCATAGCATACAACTTGTGTGTTTGCTATTATTCAAGTGCATTCAAAGATATGAAACGTCTTTGTGTTGTTTTGCATGGTTTCTTGTACTGTCTGTGTCAGAAAACCAAGCTCAGAGCTGGCGTAAAATGTAGAAAATATGTACATGTGATGTCTCTGAAGGAGACAGACCTGGGCTACTATTAAGTAAGGTCAATGCTCCAACACCTGTTCAGAGAGCATTTGCACTTTTACTGCAGTTCACCAAGCAAAGCTTGGACATAAATGTGTAATAATCTGAGACCTTGGTGACAAGGCTATATGAATCTCCCCCATATTTGTCAAAATATGCAGATGAAAAAGCGCTCAGAGCAACATCAGAGAAAAGTTTGGTAGAGACCTGTGGAGCTGTAAAGCTTTAAAGTAGTGTACTGTAGGAGGGGAGGAGGAGTACAGCGAGTCCTCTGAGCTTCTGGATGACAGTCTTTGATTGTTTCTTTTTCATAAGTCCTTTTTGTGCTGCTCAAAACTGTTTGTAGTCTAGACTTTGGTGTGATTCCAGGGTCTGTGCCTTCATAGTGAGACAGATTTATTTCAATAAACGACTTTAGTGTTGGAGCCTTTCAACCAATATTATTTATTATAGTCAAAACTTCAGAGGTCAATTTGTCCACCAAACAAAATTCATTGACAGTCTCATTCTTGGTTTTGTCAATTCATCATGAGATTAAGAGGAACTGAAAGTGAAAAGATTGTGGAGACGGTCCTCTCCCTTTTGTGAGGAGAAGGATGTCCTGAACCTGAACCTAAAATCCTGAATCATATTTATATTTCAATGAGTTTTGCATCACAGATGTTGCTTTTTTATGCATTTTCATTTACAGTAATTACAGAGGGTTTGGATAAAATAAAAACGGAAATTTTGCAGCTGTTACTGTAGACCCTTTCCTGTCATCAATTGTTTACAAAGTCATGCATTACTTGGCCATTTGATCAATTTTTGTTTTGCAAACTTGCAGAGATCTGTGTTGTTCATGTGGTGCCTTTAGAAAAGATGGATAGCTTGAGAGGTAAACATGGCCTCATGTCCTTTGTGGGCGTTCTAAGGCCAGTCATGTGACTTCCTTGGCAGCAGCTGTTTCCAGCAGCAGAGGGAGCTGGAAAGCGAAACTTAAGGCAGTGTGCCATACTCAGCCATGCGCTCAGTTTTGCTTTCCCCTGTTGCCTAGCGATTGCAGCACTAATGGAATCTAACCAGGGCATGCCAGAACATGTCACAATTAAGAGCTAACAGAAATCACACATTCAATTAATAACACTGGAGAATCGAATTTAAATGCTGGTGTGATTAAATCTATCAATGTAATCTGTTGACGGACGTACGGTAGCCTGACTGGCTGGCTGTTGGAAACAATGTCCGGTGCGGTGAGGACAGTGAATGGCAGTCATTCATGTTCTCTGTCAGCCTGCACTGGTGACTAAACAAAAGTGGTTTCACTTTCGTTTCTTGAGAGCCTGTGACCTCATCGCTCTCATTTATTCACAGGCTTGGGTGGGGGGAGGAGGTTTTAAAGGTAGGCTAAACACCAACACAGTCAGTTCCAAGTTGATCACAATTGAAAACACATTGACAGCACTTTGAATAAGATTGTCCTGCTACATTTAATTGACAGTACTTGGCAGGAGCACCTGTGCCTTAGGGTAAGTTAGGGAGAGTTCCCATCACTTTATTGTATTTATTAATGGGCGATTGATTTGTCAAATTTGTAACTACCAGTGTATATGTTAACCTGTTCATAGTTTTGATTCCATTGGATCACAGTAGACCAGGTATTGAAAGACTGTTCAGACATTGAAATGGTCACTCTGCAATTGTCTTTGTTTACACTAATAATAATTTACAGGCGTGATGCTCTTTCAAACTGAACTCATTGGGTCTTCAGCTCATGATATGTCCTAACATTGCCTCTTCATAAATGGAAACTGCTAACCAGGAAGTAGGCTAGTTTTCTCTGGCTCAGATCAGAGTGTACTCTATGGTATATGGCGCCTCCTGGCTATATTTAGTAATTGAATATGTGTTCATTTAATATATTTTCATATGATTTTTAATTTGGTTTTAAACTTGTCAGACATGTTGCAGAATGTTGAAGTTGTTAATGTTGTTATTCACTCTGAGAGACTATTTAGGTCTTTCTGTCTTTATAGCCTATTAAGTAATATAGTAAAGTAATTTAAAATTTTCTAAAATTTTAAGTATTGTAGAAAAATATACCAGTTCTAGCAAAAATGTAAGCAGTAAATTAGCTATAGTTAAGAAAAAGTTCAAGAAGCTCTCTAAGTGTCCAGTTAACAGCATGAAAAATATACTTGGTATCCTGTAATATATTTTGTAATCATGCCAGGTTCAGGTACAAAGAGTTATGTTCCTGATGACATGACAGTGACTGTTTAATTGACCACAATGCCTCTCTCCATAATGCATTACAGCATTCTCTGTTTATTATAATATCTTGTGGCAACTTCATAACCTGACTTACAACCTTCAAAGATTTGACGAACCTAAGTGCATGGCTAAGTGTATAACTATCCTATTTTATTTCCTGTTTTCAGACATGGGGACAGTTCAACAGGACATCATAGAGCTGGTTAGGGGGCACCCGGAAGGTATCTCGGTAAAAAAGCTAGCGGTATCCTACAACCAAAAATACCGGCGGAACTTGACCCTGAGCAAGCTCGGCTTCTCCAGCATTTCCAGACTCGTGGACTCCATAACTGAGCTAGTCGTGGAGAACGATGTGGTTTTGCACCGATCGCACAGGAGAAAACCGCACGCGGCAACGCCTCCATTGGTCTCGACACCTCCAATGTCTGCAACCCCTCCACTACACACAACCTCTGCAGCTGCTGCTGCTGCCGCATCAATGCCAGGTAAAGACCCTCAGCCGGCGATGCGCATGGTCCTCCCGACGTTTGGCGTGGGCCCTCTGCCCACCGGTGCCGAACAACTGACCCAGGAACAGTTGCTGGAGAAGGTCCAGGAGGTGGTGAGGCACTACCCAGTGGCGGGCACGTCCATCGTCCAGCTGCAGAACAGCTACTTCCTCCATTTTGGCACGCCGCTGCCCATGAATCTGTACCTGCCTCTGTACCACCGCTTGGTTCAAGCGTCGGTGGCAGCAGCAGAAGCCTCAAAGCCAGTGGAAGCCAATGGGCAAGCAGAGCCACTAAGCTTGATTGGTAATTACTAGGGCCTGGACCACATTCAATCAGTGAATGCATGGAGCTTTAGGTTAAGGCTTGGAATTCAAGGCATGGAATTCCTATCCATTTGTGTATCTCTCTGATTGCATGTTTGTCTGTCTATTGATCCCATCTATGCATCTATGTATGTATGTATGTATGTAATGTACATACAGTGTACATGTATACCTGTCTATGCATCTATGTATGTATGTATGTATGTATGTATGTATGTGTCTATCTAGTTATCTATCTATGTGTTTATCTGTCTATCTTGTCTCTGTCTGTCTGCCAGTCTGTGTGTTATAACCCATATATAAGGTCATACTCATCATCATTGTACTGCATGCTCTTCCTTCCAGCAACCCCAGACGGCAGTAGGAGGGACAGCCCCGTGGCCTGGGCCAGTCAGAGCTCCGTGGGTCGGGTGAGGGATGCTCCGTCGCCCCTGAGGGCCGCCTCCCCGCTGGTCCAGCAGCCTCAGGAGGCCCCTCTGCCAGACGGCCTGGCCAGCGGCGACTTCCCCCCGCTGGGGGCCGCTACGGCGGCCAAGCCGTCCAAGGCCGAGGAACGGCGTCAGCGGGCTGCAGCGACCCGGGAACAGGAACGGGAGAGTTCGATGACGTTCCACGAGCCCTACCATGCCCAACTGAGGGAGCGGCACAACGCCAACGTCCGTGCGGCCGAGGCCCTGGAAGCCTTTGAGGGTAGCAGGGAGCGTCGCTCGAGGAAGAACATGAGCGCCAGCGATGTGGACAACCTGGCCGAAGACGTCATCAGGTCCCTGGCCACCAGAGGAGAGCTGGTGACTGTGGAGAGGGTAAGAGAGACCCTCTCACTCAAACAAAGAGTTCTTCTCACATTCGTCTTCATTTCAGGATTAGAATAAAGACATCAGTAGTTACCGTGAATCATATCACCAATGTTGAAAGCCTCATGAAAAGCATTTACCTAGCAAAGGCCTCTTCATTAACTCCAGTAACAAAGCGGAAATTAGTTTTTTATCACATCTTTGTCCTAGTGGTGTCCTCTCCATTAACTGTAGGCTAATTTGTGGTGCAGTGTTTTTTTTTTCTTTGTGCAGCCAATGCTTCCCCATTTTCAGACAATGAATGAACGTTTATCTTTTTCCAGGTGGTGAGTCAGGTGTGTGAGTACCTGCAGATCCCCTCCCTGCAGGCCATGAAGATTTATCCTTACCGGGACTTGCCTGCCGTCAACAGCTTGCAGCGGGCCATTAAGGAGGTCAACATGTTCATTGAGGTTGGACAGACAGTTATATTATATTTTCCAGTATTGTGTGTGTTGCTGTTTGACTGATGTGTAATACTGAAAGTATCCCAGTCCCAGAAAATATAAAATATAGATATCCTTGTAGAGATCAACCAATGCTGTATAGATACCCCAGTATCATCAAGACATCTTGAAGATTCCTTAAATAAGTCATCAGTGCCCTCAATGCCCAAAATATTTCTTTTGGTTCACATAATAAAGTGATTTAATTTGATCTACAATTCAAACCGTTTAAACAGTTCAAACACCAATAGCCTTTAATGCTGCTAATCACAGCATCACTGATTGGCCAATTGACCATGTGTCTGGTGGTGTTGCTCCTAGTCCATGAATGCGGTGTCGGCCGTGTGTACTCTTCACGAACTGGGCCAGGCCCTGGCAGGCCTGCAGAACAAGAAGCGCTTCGAGGAGCTCCACCTGGGCCCCCTGTGTAAGAACCCCCTCATCCACAAGATGTTCAAGGTGGACGCCAACACCAAGGACGAGGACATCAATCCCGTCACCACGGTGGACATTTTGAGGGTCGGTGTCTCGTGGCCGCTGCTGGCTTCTGTTTACAGTCCTTTCTCGACAATTATTTTTGGCTCACTTGTTTTGATGTTTGAAATATTATTGAGTATTCTGGTCAGCAAGTACTGTATGTCACCAATTGGGATCTGCTGGATGCTCATGCCCAGTGGTTTGTCCTTGGCTTTTTCTAGAGTCTCCAAGCCTACAGGAAGAAATCCAAAGGTGTTAAAGTGGACCTCGCTGAATTCATGAAGCATCTTGCCGATCAGTACAACTGTGACACTCCTTATGAGCTGGGCATTCGCATCCAGGGCCTCGGGCTGCCCATTTCAGTAAGATTGACCAAATGAAATGTATTTACGATAACACTGTCTCAGTGTTAAATATGACTGTGTCTGGAATTAAATGTGTTTAACACTGCCTCCGTGTTAAATATGACCATGTCCCCAATGAAATGTATTTAACTTTGTCTCAGTGTTACGTATGACCGCTCAATTTCCCATTGTGACATGTACCGGTGATGTGATGTCCCCGTCTCAGACGTTGCAGAGGGCGACCCTCACCATGCACAACTTCATGGACTCGGCCAGGGAGCGCATTCAGGGCGAACTGGAGCAGGAGGTCCAGGAGAAGCTGTGGAAGATCAAGAAGAACACGTTGGACCCGGCCGACGGACCCATGCCGTTCTCTTCCTCCTCCTCATCCTCGGCTGCAAGCCGCGAGCTGAGGAAGAAGTACGCCGGCATGACTGCATCTGACGCCGTGATGGAGGTCTTCACCAACTCTGAGGGCATCTTCAACGCCACCATGACCAAGGTACAAAGGGCATCCCAGGGGTGTCAAAAATATTATACTTAGTAGAATTAGAGTTAGACACTCCTTTGCAACAGTATCGATACCAGCATGCCCACCTTCACCTCCTGCGGCATTGAGAATGGTAGAGTATTTTTCTGGGTATGAGTAATGAGTTGTAATGACAACCCTACACTCTATGGAACTTCAGAGTCTTCCCTACAAACACAGTTGTCCATTCACTGTTTTGAATGAATGAATGAATGAATGAATTAATTAATTAATTAATTATAAATATTTATTTATTTATTTTTTTGTATCTTTGAGACCATTTCTGATCAGCAGTGTGTTTTCACATAGCTCAGTAAACAGTTCTGATAGTCTCTTAGTAGCGCAGACTCCGTACTGTACAGCACGTGCTTGTAAGGCTCAGGCCCTAAACGCATGGCGCATTGGACGACAGCGCTCAGAAAGGTCCTGATGGGCATGCAATAGAAAATGCCGTATAGAAAAGCAGCCTTCCACGGTGGAGGAGTATTGCAGGGCCTCTGGCAGAGCCTTGCGGTGGTGGGGCATGATTGCGTAATAGCACTGCCTCCCGTCCCCACCTGGCAGCGCAGGGGACGCTCTCTGCCAGATGAATAATGCGGAGTCGCGGCATGTCCAGTCCCACTGAAACACTTTCCCTCAGACGCTGACCTATTTATGGTTCCACCCCCCACCCCCACCCCCACCCCACTCCACTCCTTTCAGTGAAATTTTAGCGAACCGTCCACTTGGCTCACCGGTTTCGGCTGCTGTGCGGGAGACAACTCAAGGCTCGAGTCCGCCCGCCCGCTTAGCTGACATTAAGCTCCGATTTATCCCTAACGAAGTGTCATAACCAGACACCACCACCCCCCCCACCCACCACCTCTTTTCATTTCATGCTACGTTTCAGCTTGAAAGACTTTGCTGATAATTCCGGCGTGTTTAACACCATTAAGGCTATTTCGTCTGCTTGCTGTCAAGGAGGTTCGGTAAAAAGTCGGGCGGCTCTCTCGGAGTTCGTTAATATGATGCCTCGCCCTCGTAATCTTCTAATCCCGGCTGTAATCGAGGCGCTACTGCCGTGCTTACATCACTTGGTTTTACCCCCCCCTCCCCCGACTCCTCCCCACCCCTGTAGCAGTTTTTAAAGGGATTAAGTGAAATACTGCGTTTCTTTTTCATTCACTTGAATTTAGGCCAGCTCTCTTCCTTTTCGCCTCATGGTTTTTCATGCAGAAACGGCCACATTTTATGAATTAAATCAAGACCTTCTCGCTCCTTCCCTATTTACCCTCCTTTAACATGTCAGCCATATATCGGTGACTGAACAAGGGGGAAGATTGTTTCGTTTACTTCTTTAACAACATGGCAGTGAGCACATAGTTCTTATTCGGATGCCATCAATTCAGTGCAAGTCCTTTCTGTCTAGTTTTTATTCAGTCTCAGATTTCAGGGCTGTGGCGTGTTAATGGAAATGAATATGGCCAAACTCTGGCAAACTGAACAAAGAACTTTTCTGTTATGAACAGGAAAGACACTGATGCTGTTGAGTAATTTTTTTAATTTTTTTTCTGGCGCTCCGCAGCGTGTGCAGACCTTTCTGTCCTCCGTGAAGGACGACCGTCTCGCCAAGAACCTGTTCCAGCTGGCCATCTGCTGCGGCTCTCTGGAGGCCCCTCACGACCTGGCCGCCAGCGAGACGACTCAGCGCAACGACAGGAAGAAGAGCAAGAAAAAAGAGGAGGATGACGACGCCATCTCCGTCATGGCACCCTCTGAAAGTGTGTGCAACGCTACTTTAAATAGTGCCGGCATAATGTTACACACGATCATGTTACATAATAATGAATCACTATTGCTGATATTTTCACATAGATGCAAAGTCATTTGTATTGTAGTTGTAGTTCGTTCCTCATTTGGTTTGGTTTTACGGTAATAGTCGATGATTGTTTTTTTTTGACGCCCGTATCCATGGTAATGTTAACAGATGTTTAGGTAGCTTACAGATGCCTTTTCCCATAATGCATCGGAAATGTTTCTTTCTTCCCTCCTTCCCTGTTCCTCTCTCAACCCCACTCTTGATCGGCACCTCAGCCGCAGTGCTGCAGTTCTTCCAGGAGCGGATGGCCAAGCAGCGCGGCGTTCCCACCCTCGGCTACCTGTCCGAGCTGGAGAAGATGATGGCGGGCCATTTCAAGGTCAAAGACTTCCCCCGCCTAGCACAGGGCAGCTTCCTGGAGTTCCTAGTGAAGCACTCTGAGGCAAGTCACAAGACACCTTACAAACACATGCTGGATACAGGGAACGTTCCCAACCAAGATCTGTTAACCTATTCACTTGGCGCTTTGTTTCAAACTGGCTTGCATTAAAACAGGTTATTAGCCATGATTTAAAAAAAGAGGTCACTGTGCTCTGCAAAACAAATGCAATATGCAACTGAATTGAGTCATTTTTGCGCAAATAAGCAGTAATTCCTTGTCCCTTTTATCTTCATTCTGTCTTAATTAAAAGCCTGAGATCTGCTCCCAGTTGGGAAGATTGCAGTATACAGTAGTAACCATCTCACCTTTGCTCCAAATGTCCCCCTGCTGTGTCTTCTCCTCTTTCCTCCTCTCTGGGACCGCAGTCCCTGCAGCAGACACTAGGGGGCTCCATCCTCATTGGCAGCCCCAGCTCCGGTGCGTGTGGCTTTAGACCGAGCCAGCAGGACGTGTTTGAGTTCATCAGCCAGTGCGGGGAGGCAGATCCCACCAGAGTGAGTTTCAGATTGGGCCGATCGGCCAGTCCCCGTTTACCCCTGCCTTCCTGCCTCCTAAACCCCCCGGCTCCAGCCTCCACCTAATGAGGGCCGCATGCGTCTATGTCGAGCAGTGCTGTGGGCTCATTAAAAGTTGTGGTATTCTGCATAATATCCTGCTTGTTCGCCTCAGCGGCAGATACATGGAGCCCAGGATTAAGGACTGTACGCTTTTAAATGTGGGCTCTTCCACAGCTTTGATGTGACAGAAAGACTAGATTTAGGCCTAGCAGGCCATGCCACGGCTCTCTTAATATTAGAAGTTGAGAATTCACTGAAAAGGGAAATAGAATTGTAATTAAAAGAATTCATCAACACTGTAATATAATACTAATCTGCTGTAAATCATAAATGAGGAATATTTCTATGGTTGATATGCTACCTGGACTTGTAAATTGCAATTACAATTCCATACAGTTGCTTCTAGATTTTAAGTTGAAATGATGGTCTTAAAAACATTAGTCATATGAATGGCTAGCTGTTTTGCTAATGTTGTTTTGCTAATGTTTCCCGGGGCTTCACCCTCCTCCTCAGCTGAAGTTCATGGAGGCGTCTCTGAGGAGTCACTATGGCCTGCGGGACAGCAGGGAGCTGGGCTACGGCCCGCTGAGCACCCTCCTGGACATCGTGCGGCGCCAGAAGAGCCTGGGCGACCCGCTGAACCCCAGCCTGGTGCGCTACGAGGCCCCGTTGATGCCCAAATTGTTGGGGTGAGAACCAAGACCCTGTTTGCTTTCATATCACATGAGCAAGTACATGGAAACATCACACCCCTCCATTGTATTCCACTAAAGTGACTATTCTGCTGTGTAGTTGTAACACTAAATCATATGTACATTTATCTGTGTCTGTAATTATCTCTGACAACTGATTTAATTGTTTACAATACTCAAATCTAACTCGGTTTGAGGTCAATTCCAGAGAATCTTAGAGAAAACAGCTTAGTGAAATGTACATATGTACAAATGTACAAATATATATCTCCCCCACAATGTCCTTAGCTCCACTCTCCAAAGACCATTCCTTTGAGCGAGTATTTTGGAATGGTCCTGTAATGGTACTACTCACACAGTGAGCAAAAACCGTTTCAATCTGGGCATTGACCATAGAGGTGAAGCTGTTTGTCTTTAAGCCTGTAACGTAAGTCCCTGTCTCTGACTGTGTCCTGTGTGCTGTGTGTGCGCCAGGGAGCGGGCGGTGGCGGAGTCGGTGGGGGTGCTGGGGGAGGTGCGTAAGGAGCAGGCCGTGTGCTGCCTCCAGTCTGCCCCTCTGCTGGAGGACCTGGAGCAGTGGAGCCTCTGGGAGGCCGTCTTCCTGCCCAGCCTGGGGCCCCTCAAGGAGTTCATCGAGAGGCACTGCGGTGGGTCTCTTCGGAGCGAGAGGGCCGTGGAGTTACCTCTCCGTGTGTGTGTGTCTGTGTGTGTGTGTGTGTGATAGAAAAAAAACAGGGAGCGAGAGATCGAGATAGGGAAAAAAAATATGGCATAACTACAGCACTGTCTTTCTGTTTGTATTTACTCAGTGTGTGTTCAGTGGTGCAGTAAGCGTGTTTGGTTTAGGGGAGATCCTCGGGACACGTCTGTCCTGGCACACAGGAGAGAGACATGCAGCCATGCGTGTTGATGTCAGTGAAAGTCTAGTCCTTTGATGACAAAAAACATGATTCAGGAAAAAAGCTGCAAGCGCCAAAAGGTTTTAGAATATTGTGCCGGAATAGATAGCAGTATTGCACAACATCATTGACAAAATGAATATATTTGTGTTTTGGATTTCTGTGTTATTTATTTATTTATTTGTTGTTGTTTTTGTTGTTGTTGTGACGTGTAGCCCAAACAGACCTGATGGCCCTGGAGGTGAAGCCAGGCGTCCTCCTGCGGGTGACCAGAGCCACGGGGGACAGACTGTTCGCAGACGCCGCTCAAGCCCTGGACGCCGTCGGCACGGCCGGCCACCTGGTGTCCATTGTGGTGGCTGATGGGATAGCGAACGCCCCCACAGCCCTCCTGGCCAATCACATGGAGAGCTCACTGGCCGCAGCTGTGGCAAGGGAAGGTAGGAAGGCATCAGGCGATGGGTTTATCCTTTTTGCATCATGTTACAGTTGACATTGCATACAAGCACAAGGCATTGTTAGAATCAAGGCCTTTATTACAGTATTATAGTAATCCACATGAAAGTACAAATAAATTTGAATTGAAAATAAAAATTGAAAAGTGCAAACAGCAGCATTCATTGAGAAAAGTGTTCAAAGCAAAAAATGCATAGAAATCTGAGGTAAGTCAATTAATGTATAAAACATTTTGCAGATTCAGCTCAGTCGGAAGATGGTCGTTCTTACGACACAGTGTCCCAGTTTGTTCTTGAGTGCTTGGTCCGAATCCCTACGAGAATCTGCAGAGCCCTACTGCAACAGGTACAACTTTTGCTGTTGTCCACTATGTAAACTTACTCTTCTAATGACTAAATTTAACACTTGGTTGAGGATGGACGAATAGGCCTATGCAAAAATAGCCACAGCATCAAAATAAAACTGTAAATCCATCGACAGTATGATTTTATCAAAGCTGGCTAGGTAATAAAAAACAAAAAGAAAAAACTGTTGTTAACTGGGTGTTACAACAGGAAATTAGGCCCAGCATGTTTGGACAGGTATTGGGTGGATTTTGTGTTGACATCAACAGTTTTTCCCTCAAACTGGCATGGGAGAATTATGACACCAGTAGTACTGTGTTGCAGTGTTGTGTTTTGCAGTTAATGCTGACTATCTTTATGCAAAATTACAAAACATTGCTCAACTAGTTCCAAATTTGAAGTAAATTAGATAACATCAAGAAATGCTCAGCAATTTGGAATGCATCCATACCTTCTCTTTAAGTTAATGATCTTGTCAAATGTCCCCCATGTCCCCAGATCTTTCTGGAGCCCCTCTCTAAGGTGCTGGGCCAGTCCGTGTCCAAAGCTGTCCTGCTGGCCCGTGCCCAGCCCGAGCCACGCTACCTCAACCGCCTCCACCAGATGGGCGTCCTGCTGGGCATCACCGAGTGGGCCAGGGACTACCACTCCAAACTGCTCCCGCCCAAAGCCACAGACGCCTCCTCCCAACCCCATCAGGTAAGTCCCTCGGAACAGGTCCGGATTAGATCTAAACGCAGCTAACCAGAATGGCTAGCCGGTAGATGGCCTTCCATTGCCCTGGTCTATTTTTAGAAATGTCTCACTGGGTGGGTTGATCGATCAGCGTGGGTTAGGGATGCTATACAGTCATGTATAGCATAAATGAAACTCCCTAGCCTGGGAATAGCCATGCTGCCTTGCACGCTCGTTCCTAACTGCACGGCAGCCTGGGGACCATGGCCAAAATTTTCGCATGAATTTGGGAACCAATCACACAACGGGGAGAGATG
>JASCQY010000089.1:5755288-5761228 GCA_030264315.1 Sardinella tawilis | reverse complement strand
GGATTGTAATGTGGGAACTCAAAGTAATTCCCCAGAATGGCGATTGACTGAAGTTGCTAAATGAAGTGTGAAGTGAGGAGACGATCTCTAAGGGGGGCTGTCGGCAAAGTATCTGGATTAAGCCGAGACCGAAGTAGATCCCTGGGTTAAATTGTTTTGTCTTTTATTTTCTTCTTTTTTTGGATGTGTGTGTGTGTGTGTGTGTGTGTGTGTGTGTGCGTGTGTGTGCGTGTGCGTGTGTGTATGCGCGCACAGGACCAGGGGGCTTTGAAGAGGTTCCTGGACATCAAGGGCGTTAAGGAACTTCCCAGCGAGGAGGAACCATGGGAGGTTCCCATGCCTGTGGACGTGAGACCTGAACTCTCGGGTATGGACTCCCCCCATAAAAAGAATCCTCTCTTCGAACCGCCTGGCATGGGCCTCGGCGCCACGTCATGTAGGCCACTCCAGATGTGGCCGATTTAGGCACTCAAGCATTTGCTAATCGTTTGGCGAGTTCAGTCAGATGTGTTAAATTCGTACTTATTTATTTCTTTATTTTCGTCCCATTAGGCATCCTTGTCCCCATTCGAGAGGTAACGCATATGGCAAATGGCTCGCCTTTTTTTTTTTTTTTTTTTCCCTCAGTTGGATGTCTGGAAGTCCAAAATCCCGACCTCTCTTTGATCACAGGGCTGTTGAATTTTTTCCATTTCACCGACGGAATAACCGACATTTTGCCCTCGGTTCATCTCTGTGGATGTATGAATGACATATCAGTTAAACAGTCTCTCTCTCTCTCACACACACGTGCGTCAGAGGGATGCCAGACATGCTAATTTTGGTTTGCTCGTCATACCCCCCCCCACCTCCCCGACATGAAAAAGCAGCTGCTGCCAAAGCTCTGTTTGGTCTGTGTGTGTGTGTGTGTGTGTGTGTGTGTATCCAGCAGTACTCAGATCTGGCACCTCCGCTATGCGGCGAATGATCCCAGTTGCTGTTAACACCCAGCCGCAGTTTCTGATGACAAATTAGCATCGTCCTAATATAGCGTCTCAGAACGGTAATGACTGACGGGGTGGGAGGCCTGCTGTTAATTAACACTTAATTGGAAAAGTGAAAATCTTGTGGAGAGGAGAGTTGTGTGTGCGTGTGCACGTGCGTGCGTGTGTGTGTGCATGTGTGTGGAGAGGCAGTTTCAGGTCCTTAAATAGTTCTATTCTGGTGGGAAAGAGTCTCTATCAGAAGCATCTTTTTCTCTTGCAAATAAAGCCAAAATACATCAAATGTTTCAGTGGTGGATTGCGTCCATCTCCTTATATTTGTGTGAAACATCAGGCAAGATTTCCACACTGATGATGACACTGGTGTGTGTGTGTGTGTGTGTGTGTGTGTGTGTGTGTGTGTGTGTGTGTGTGTGTGTGTGTGTGTGTCTGTCTCTTTATGTGTGTGTATGTGTGTGTGTCTGTCTGTCTCTTTATTTATGTGTGTGTGTGTGCGCGTGCGCTCCTGTTACTTTCTGTCTGCTGCAGCCCCAGAGTCTCGTCCAATCAGCCGTCAGGAGGAGGAGAAGAGGGCTTCGGCCACGGCGGGCGGCGAGGACGGCCTCTTCTGCTGGCCACCGCAGTCCGGCCTCTCTGACAGCCGAGGAGCCGCCACCGCCGCACGACCCAGAGGCACAGGTGAGGCCGCATCCCGTGGGCAGAGGTCACGGCCCACGTGAGGGATGGTTGCCTCGGTGACCAGCTGGATGCCCACACACACACACACACACACATCCTATCAGTGGGGCGCCTGTGGCTGAGTGAAAAATGACAGCAGGGAGATGAGCCCAGCCTGACTGGACTGTGGGGTTTGCCTAATGTGATTTGACTTGATGTGAGGGTGTGTGTGTGTGTGTGAGCGAGCGTGTTTGTGTTTATGAGCGTGTGTGTATTTGAATGTGAATGCATAATGCATGTTTGTGTGTTTATGTGTGAGTATCTCTGTATTTGTGTGTGTGTGTGTATGTGTGTGTCTGTTTAATTGGTGTGGTTGGTTCATTCCTCCTCTGTTAACAGATCCGGCAGTGGAGGCAGTGCTGAAGATGTGGCCCCCACCGAAAGCCCCCAGCCCCTCGGCCGAGTGGACGGGCACGCCGCCCCTTGTGACCGAGAGGAGCCCCAGACATGGCCCAGCATCCGGGGACGCCCAGTCCCTCGCGTCCCCCTTGCCCGACGGAGCTCCAGGCCCCCTGGGCACCAGGCCCTCCAGCGGTCACCCTCAAGGCCCAGGTAAAAGTCTTTTGCCGTGGGGGCCGGAGCTGTTTGTCTCTCCCCGCAGGGCAGGAGGTGGCCGTGGTCCAAGTGGATTACGGTCACTAAGCTATGAAAAAATGCTGACATTCGTATTAATACCGATCAACAATGTTTTCACCCCCACAGAAATATGGAGGCCTCGAAGCGCCTCTCATTCCCACAGTCACACAGTGGAATAAACATGCTGTTGAATGACGTGTAGTATAAAAACACAGGAGAAAAATCGTCAGAGAAATATCTGCAATCGTACCTCTTTCTGTTCTGTATGTGCGGGCAGCGTTTGCTTTTGCCTGGCCCGGCCTGCCGGTCGGTTGACTATCCCTTGTCAATGTTTTGCTTCCTTCCTCCACAGCCCAGAGTGGGGTGGGCGGCAGCGGCGTTGGCGTTCAGTCTTCCCCGTCCGAAGCGGCTCCGCGCCAGCCAGGCGTGGGTGGAGGTGTTGGTGCTGGAGCTGGAGCTGGTAGCGGTAGCGGGATGGGCGCTAGCTGCACGCGCGGTTCTGGAGAGCCCAGAGAGGATGACTCCGTCACCACCAGCACCGCCGCCAGTAGCAGCAGCAGCAGCTACAGCAACAGGAGCGAAGCCTCCCACGCCCACGCCTCTTCTCACGACCAGCAGGCCATCCCGTCCACGCAGCAGTAAGAACCGCCTCCGCTGGGCTTGTTTTCTTGTTTGTTTTTTTTTTTTGTTGTTTGTTTTGTGTTTTTATATTTTTCTGTTCTGGCACTATACTTGCTATTTGATATTTTCGACAGAGCTGTTTAACAGCAATTATCATTCTCGGACACTGTGTTCACACTCCGCGGTGGTGACAGATTGTCTGGGAAGAGGGCGCCGTTTTGGGGGGGCTATTTGTAGGTGTGGATGCCTGTTCTGTTGTCCCCAGTGCTTCCCAGGAGCCAGCGCAGTGTGTGGCATTTCTGACGGGGTGCCCACATGAACACACATGAGGCTGTGTGTGACTGTAGACAATCTTCTACGTTTAATGAATCTGTTGTTTCAATATCTCCAAATACGTGCCCAAAAGGTTTTACAAACCACAGCCTCTTTGGTAGTGACCTCAGACTTTGAGTTGGCACCCAGCGTCCCCCGCAGAACTATTTTTTGGGAATAGTTTTTAGCCGCGATGACTCTTTCAAACAGAAAGTTGAGTCATTTTTACTGATTGAAGTTCAATTGAGTCAAATACTGCTCTCAAAATTCTGCTTTAGTGAAGTGAATTTTTGGGCCATTTCTCTATAAACAGCTGATCTTTTTTTAACAGCCTACATCACAATAGGTACAAATTTGCTCAGTTGTTGATGTGGGGTGATGTTGGGAAGTCTAGAGATCTCAGACTACTGTACAGTAAGCTCTCTCATTGGTCCTGTTGTGTGGCTCTTTCCAGAATGGCCCTGCCAGGTGAGGTCCCCGAGGTGATCTCCAGTCAGTTCCAGGGCGCGGCTCACATGCAGCGCAGCCCCCTGACCCTGGACACGGCCGTGTGGGCGCAGGCGCTGGGCGGCGAGGCGGCGCTGCAGGACCTGGCTCTGGACTGCCCGCTGCCCCCCACCGCCGTGGAGATCTCCGACGACGCCGGCGACCTGCAGGACGTGGGCCTGTGGGGCGAGCAGCTGGTCCACTCCTTCCTGGCGCACTGGCAGACGCACGGCCCCGACGGACCGTCCGAGGTGACGTGGTACAACCGGGACGGCGAGACAGGGCGGCCGTGCGACTTCAAGCTCGCCTTCGGCGCCGAGGTGGTGTACGTGGAGGTGAAGACCACCACCAAGCCGGACAGGCACCTGATCCGACTCTCAGCCAACGAGCTGGACTTTGCACTGAAGGAGAAGGAGCGCTACCACATCTACAGGGTCTACGGCGCCGGAGACGCCCAGAACGTCCGCCTGAGACGCATCCGGAATCTGGCCCAGCACCTGCATTCCAAAACACTGGAGCTGTTTTTGTTTGTGTAACATTCCCTCCTCCTTTTTTTGTTTTTTTGTTGTTTTTAGAGAAGTCTTATTTTTGATATGTGTTTAGTCTGAATTGTTTAATTTTAGCCATTTTAAATTTTTTTTAATTCCTGTTTTTAGGGGAAAAAAAACATTGATCAAGATTTTTTTTTCTTTCTTATGCACTGTTTACGAGGTCCATTTTAAAACTTTCTTTTTTAAAGTCTTGTAATTTTATACTCTTGTAATGTAAAGATATATTTTCGGTCAACTGTAATGCAAAACTTTTATGCAAGCATATTTTGAGTTGCACTGTTTCATAGTTTTCTCTGTGATCAATTGTAATTGCATATTCAGTTCCAGAGGATAACACATTAGTTCAATAACAAAAGATGAAAGATTCCATTCCTCAAAGAATGTAACATGTTCTTATCTGAAGCAGTTAACTGTTAACTGTATTATCAGCTTTTCACTTTTCACTAAATTCCAAAATAAGAGGTAGACTAAGCATTTTTAAATGGCTACATTTTCTTCTAAAATAAGGTTTTTAAACAAAAATCAGTTTCATAAATTTCAGTTCCAGAAGTGATCAAGTGCTTTCCATAGTACAATGCTGGGCAGAGTGGCATAGCCCTGCTCCTGCTGAAGCTTTGATCATTTTGGCTAATAAAAGTCTAGTCTTCTACCCTCCATCTTTGTGTCATTGAGACTCAATCACTGCTGATGCCTTGAGTTCATTCATTCATTCAAAAGAGTTTCTAATCTCATGACTGTCTGTACTAGCCCACATCACAGGCATCTAGATACCCCAGCCTCACCAATGGTGCTGTTCCCAGGAAGTTTGAAGAGGAGCTGTTTGTGTAATCAGTTTTAAAAGTTCACTTGATGTGCTACTGATTATCTTCGGTCCAAGCTGTGGATTAGAGGGTTTAATTACAAGTTGGTCTGGCCAAGCGCATAGCTGTTCTAAGGTTAATTCTCTGTCATTTGTAGTCGCCTGTAATGTTTTTCTAGGCCCATGCAATTAGAAAGGAATACTTTAGGCAGGGATGTTATGTAAGTATCTCGACATTTCATTTACAAAATTTGCCTCAAATCAGTGAATGCCTTTATTTATTTATTTATTTATACAAGAATCCCAAAGTGACATCTGGTGTGCTGTGCTGAATTCATTCAGGCTATGAATTTCATCAATTTCAATGACTTGCTTTGTGACCCACTTCGTTAATTTCGCAGACACACAGAACATATGCAAATTGCAGAAAGTTCTGGAGGCTTCTGAAATTAACAGTGATGCAACCCATTCCTTTCATCCCTAGGAAATAAATTAAGCAATCCACATGAATAATTCGCATGTATAATATAATTAAACTATAGTGGATATGGTACGCTACGGCCAGCTGATGATTTCCATTCATGATGGGCGGTCGGTCAGTGTTGTTACCGAGGTTAAAACGACTCGAGTCCTATTTTGTTGTAAAACACTCTGTGATCCTATGCCTTTGTGTGGAAATCTTTTACATATCCAGAGGATTAATCTGCAACTCATTAGACACTGAGAATCTGTATGGAGACAAGTGCGGCTCCTGGACTGGAGTGTGAACGCGGATGGTGCCAAGCGCTTTGCGCTGCCATAGGCTTAGGAAAGGCACCATGCCGATCGTATCCTGCCCTCATTGGCCGAGAAATGCAGTGGGTTGTACCATCGACAGGAGAGCTATGGTTTTCAA
>JASCQY010000089.1:5711043-5735976 GCA_030264315.1 Sardinella tawilis | reverse complement strand
TAAATGCTGCCCCCAAATGGTCAGGCGTGTGGAGTATGAATTAAATAAGAGGAAGCCGTGACGGATTGGGCCTTTAAGTCCTAGACCTTTAACCTTGTCTATTTTCAACAACTCTGTTTTGACATCCTCTTCCACCTCCTGCTTATCAACGTCAACATGTATTTGTACATTTCCCTTCATTTATGATCCTGGGAGTCACCAAAGTGCACCTGGGTGGCTCATTTACAGTAAGGAGAGCGTTCTAAGGTAGTTTACAAGGTAAACTGTTCTATTCAGATTTTGGATACCTAAATACCGACACAAGCCCCACTTACCGTGTCCTGGGCCATCTTGACAGCCTTCTCCAGGCCGTACAGCTTCCCCTTCACCAGGAAGACTCCCGCCGACCAAATGCCGCAGTCCTCGTGGAGCCAGTACTCGTGGGAGTCCAGCGGCAGCACGGGCGGGCTGTACCAGCTCTCGGCCGCCCCGCCGTCAAGCCGGGACCTCTTGGCCGCAGGGCTGTGCGAGAGCTCGCCGTCGCTGGTCCACCTCTGGTAGGCGGCCCCCAGGGCCGTGTGGGGGGGCCTGCCCTGTCGGGCACGGCGGGCCCAGCTGCCAGGGGTGGCCGAGGTGCACTTCCTGCCCTTGGCGCCGAAGGACGAGTCCGAGTCGCTGAGGTCCTCCTCTTCCTCGCCTTTGAGGCCTGTGCCGCCAGTCGAGGGTCTGCTCTCTGGTTTGGAGCCGTCGGCGTAGTAGGGCCCGTGGAGGTCACCGAGGTCGAGCGCGTTGGCCGCTCCGCCGCACAGGCAGCAGACCAGCTCGGCGCGCCGCGTCGCCTCCATGGACACACGGCCATACTGCAGGAAAGGCGTGGACGGGACGGCACCGGTCACAAAGCCGCCCGAGGCCGACGGATGCTGTCCTTTTCGGATGGTCGGCTTCACCTCTTCGGGGTAGTTGACCACAGTGCACGAGACGTACGCCTTGCGCTCCACGTGCACAAAAGGGGAGAAGGTGTCTGCCCGCAAGTCCCTTTTCTCTTCCTTGTAGTTGACATACTTCAGCTTGATCTCCGGTTCCTTGGGGGAAAACATGGAAGACTGGCCTACTTTGTGTTTCTTGCGTTTCTTTTTGGGCGTGTGGGCTTTCTTGGCGGCGGGTGAGCTTTTGCTCCGCGTCTCGCCAGCCCGTTGCTGCTTCCCGGGACTTTTTTTCTTGTGCGACTTGGGTGGGGGCAACAGACTAATCGCACGGCGATCGTTTGGCGATTTACAGTTCGAAGTGCTACTTGGCCTTTTTCCCGATTTCTTGTTTGTGATGGATGACGTAACGGTTCTGACTTCATCATCAGATGTGCCCTTGTGAAGATATTTGGAAAGACTCTGTGTGTGTTCAGAATCTGAGGTAGATCCTTCTTTAAAACAGCTGCTGCTGTCTCCTTCTTCCTCCTCCTCCTCCTCCTCCTCCTTTTGGACTGATGTCTGCAAGCAAGCGCTCGTCTCTGAAGTGCTAGTCTCTTGCTCCGAAGTGCATGTGGTCTCACGTGGGTCGGGGTCAACCCTAGCGGTTACAACCTCCCTGTCGACCTTTAAAGCTTTACTACTCTCAGACACCTTCGCTTTCAAGCATTGGGATTTCTTAGTCGAGCGAGCGCCACTGGCTTTGAATCGGGATGGGGTGATGTTTTGGACAATGGCCTCCAACCGTATCCCCCTGCCTGTCCGAGGGGGAAGTATTTTCCTCTCTGGTCTCGTCTCCTTTACCGGCGGGTTGCCGTTTAACTGCTGTTTGGCTTTCGCCTCAGGCTTGTCTAACACACCTGTGGCTTGGACATCCTCAGGCATGTCACGAGGCTTCTCTGACAGTGTCTGCTCTGTGTCTAGGTCATTATCAATCAGCGGCTGGCAGCTCAATTGTGATATGTTTTCAGTGTTTGAGTTATCTAGTACACATTTAGACTCGCCAGCACAGGCCAATTCGGCCGGCGAAGGACTCCGAAAATCCACTTCAGTGTGTTTTGCAACCAAGTCCTCTGGAAAATTCTCCCCGCTTGGCGAGCTCGCCGTCTGCGGCAGCACGAAAACATCCTCTATCTCGTCCTGTGGCGTGGCGGGGGGCGACACAGGGTCCTCAAGAGGGCTGATATACTCCCTACTGAGTGAGTTACAAATGTTTCTCGCAGCCCCCGTGACATGCACTCCAAGAGGCTGATCAGTCCTGGAGATCAAGAAGAGCACCTCCGAATCCCTCTCCCCCTGCATTTGGGCCGGGCTCGTGAAGAGTTCGCCCGAGGCGTTCTCGGCACTGCACGCTCCGGCATCCCATAAGGTGCAGTCGCCGTTCTGCAAACAGGCGTTCTCCTCCTGCGAGAGCTTACAAACGATAGGGCCGCCTTGCGGAAGTGGCGTCAGGATTTCCACGGCGGTGGCGGCCGTGGCTGTCGCACCGTCTCCGCCGTCCTGCATACCGTTGAGGTCCACGGCATGCTTGAGGAAACAGACCCCCGTGGCCACGTTTTGCATCACCTGAGCGGGCAGGACGAACTCGAATGGCTCGTGCGGCGCCACTCCGACAGACGTGGCGACCGGCTGAAGGCAGTTGGGGTCCATCTCCACGCATAACGGCGCCCTGTCTGCCTCGGACACTAACGGGAGGGCCTCGAAGCCCGAGGCATGCTGGGAGAGTTTCTTGCTGATGGCAGACACGTCATAGAGAGGGCAATGCGCCGTGAGGGGTGTGCCAGCGGAGAAGACGTGGGAGCGGCTGACGTATGAGAGGGTCACGGTGGTGTTGGAGAAGGCATTGTCGGGTTGGATCTGTTCCCCAGCCACTGGGGAGAGGTCGCAGGCGTTCTCAGGAAAGGTTAACCCTTCGCTGGTCCCTGCACCAACATACCAGCCCGGGGGCTGAATGACATGCAGGGCCTCCACCGCACTGGCTTTACGCAAGCAATCCTCACTCTTTTTGCTCAGATCAAAGGCAATGGGCAGGGTGCAGGAGTTAGAGAGGTCTTGAGGTTGTAGCCCATCCCCATTGCTGTCTGGTTGGTCCATTATAACCTGCAGAACAGAGAGAAGCAGAAAGTTGGAAATTAAGTAGTTGGCTGCTTGAAGCAGAAGCAGCAAAACAATACTATGCCAATTTCAACTTCCAGTCTACTGCACTAACAAAAACTCCTTTATAAGCTGAAAAGATCGAGACAGGTGCTGGGATGGCACTGTAAAAGTTCTTGGCGGAGGAACTTCACTCGAGCTGATTCCGTCGTTATCCCTCACTCGAAAAGTTTCGTTTTATCTCAGACAGCACATTTTATGAGTCGGACAGGCATACCTTGACTAAAGGTGTTGAAAGTTTGGCTGAACAAGTAACAAGCTAGGTCTGAAATGAATAATATGATGTCGGAGCCATATGGTTCTGGTTCATGATTTCGGATCCGTTGCCTTGGAGTCGAGTATTTAAAATTGACAGGCTTCGAACTGTCAAACCAACAGTTTGCTAGCTGAAGTTAGCTGACAAAAGCAGTGCTAAAGCTCACTTACCAGTTGTGGAGAAGTGAACTTACCATGAATTATTTTAACAATCAAGCTGACGTTTGCTTTTATTCATACCTTGAAGTCAGCAAACGCGGACAACCAATATAGTAGGTCTTTAACTATCAAATGGAAGCCAGTACGCACAGCAGTCTTAGCATACTGCTGAAGTATAGAATATTCAAGTTGCCTTTAGGGTGTCACAAGCATGAATACTTCTAATAAATTTAAAGCACTTATTAATGTCCCCCGGCACCAGTTGTCCTTCACTCTGCAAAGAACTAATGCGCTAATAGTATGACAGTAATGTAAACAAATATTGGTTAGCATCGCAAGCTTAGATACAAATGTTTTCCTCGTGACAAGCAACATCAGGTTAGCCAACCAGCGATAGACGGCTAACGTTACTGTCTACGCCAGCTAACATTAGCTGGCTAACTTGTACAGTGTTGTGAGCTATCTTGCCAACTAGGATCGCTAACGTTAGCTAACTAACTTAAGACAGCTACAGTTGGCCATAAAGCAAAGGTTTCACAATGCTATGACAATGACAACTCAAAATCAAATTCGCCTGTCATAACAATGCGCACGGATAAGCTTTGCTTGTTCCGAGAGGATGACATCAGCAATCATAATTTTGGCTGCTGATGTTTCATGTATTTCTGGCTAGCAATAGGCCCTGCGTAGGTTAAACAAAAGACAGCAATGCGTTGCCAAAGATGGCTAGCGTTAGCTAGTAACTTACCAAAATTGAATCTAGAATGGAGATCAATTAGTTGATTTCATAACACCAGTCTGAACATGCCGTATGGGACCCCATTTTTTACGTCCACCCAGACACAAGGGGCAGGGGAACAATGTCCTGAACTTTGCGTAAAGAAAGAGATGAAAGGTCTCCACACTTTTTTTTCCTGATATCCGAACGTGCTGCACTCCAAGAACGGCTCTGTCAGCTGGTAACATCACCGAGGCATTATGGGAAATATGAGGCTATTTTTTTATGTCCATATCTACTTCATAAAGGTAGATGAAATAATAGGCTACATTTTTAGTCACTTAGCCATATCTTACAGAAGCTTTTACTGAATTGTTCTGCTCCTTTTTAATGTCTGAAAACATTTGTTTAGTTTCATGGTCATATTCCAACATCTGAAATACTTCATTTCACTGGATGTGTTCCTAACTTCTTACCTTGTGGAAATGCTGAAATTATTGCTTGTGACATGGTTTTAATATTTTGATTATTGGCAAGCAATGATATAGCCTACATAATTGAAAAGAACTTTACAGTATTTCAATAATGTATTTAAATATTTGCACTGTCGATGGCATTGTAACTCTGACATTCTAAAATTCTGTGCATGCTGAATAGTGAGCAGCGATTCTTTTCAAAAGGTGACAATGTCTGGCCATGTTCCTAATGGAAATTAAATTAATAAGGTGTCCTCTCAAACTCAATCAGGCCATCAGCGACCAATCTTCATCAATCTTTATTTCCTTTGATTTGGGATGAGTTATCTTCTGTCTGAGTGTCTGTTGTATTACTTGGTGAGGTTTCAGATGCAGCAATGTCAGAGATTTTCAACTAAATTTGGGGCTGATAAATGTGTGTAGCATGAGGTCAAGCATTAACCTGCTGTAGGACTCCGGAGGAACCAGGGCCCATTGGGTCTGACTATGGCTCAGAGAATCTCATCCTGGTGCCAGTAGCCTATATGCAGTCATTAGGGTATGGTTAACTTGTTAACAGAGCTCTCTTGGCCTCTTAAAAGACATCCCACTCAAGACCATCACTGATTCCCCACCAAAATAGCAATTCTGGACGGCGCTAACATTCCCCACAGCATTTCTAGACCCTTTAACGTCAGTCAAATCGTGCTCAGTGTCAGCCCTCATTTGTGAAGTGAAGGTGGTGCTGGTGACAGACCTGTTTACTCTGATTGCCAATGCAGATTTGAATGATACCAAGCAGTGCGCCGCGGTCCTCCTGGTAGACAACTGGCCCTAATGACAGCCTCTTGGTGCCCAGTTTAGTCAAAAACAAGTACAGCAGTAGCCTACCCTGCTGGACAGCTTTCCCCTAACACAGAAGTAACTATAATGTTGTACTGATGCTGCTGGGTTGTTGCTGGTCCATGGTTCAGTCCTGCCCAGGCAGCTCTTCTTATGGAGCAGCCTCCCTCCAGGAATCTCCTCCAAGCTCTGGAGGTTTTACTGGGATGCAGGAAAAACCTTTTTGGGACGTCACAAATGGATGTACCGTCCTGGAGGAACTGGACTACTTGTGCAAGCTGAGAGGGCTGCAGGTGGTTGGGGATACTAATAAGTGACAAGGGCGACAGACATTAAAAAGAAAGCAATTGTCTTTGCCACCATATTGAAAATAACATTCTTGCCATTGTCTCTTCGGTGCACCTATTGTCACTGTTTTGCACTGAAGCAGGTGAAACTGATTTACAATGGCTTGTGCTTCTACAGATCAATATACATTGAGTTCAGTTGAACTCGGATATAATCTAATTAATTGTTCCCTTACTTTTCAGTAAGTGATTATTCCATTTTGGTCATATAATTCTATTCATTTCATATAATTCTATTCACTCTTTCCCCATCTACAAAAACACAGAGAATTAAAAGGCAGGGTGCAAAAATATTTATTGCTAATAAACCTGTTGTCAGTTGGTGAATATTTGCTGTATATTTACAATAACAGAGGACAGAGGAATGGTAATGTGAGACAAAACTCTTTTTGACATTTAAATAAATACAAAGGGTCTGCCACTGAACAACACTGCAAACGTAATCACCTTTGAAAGGGGGGAAAACAGAAAATTGACTCCCAGTCTGAGTAGACATGATTCTCGAGATAAAAAGTGACATACATATATTGCATATACATATATCTATCCCCAACCGAAACCTTCCAGGGTGTGTTTAGTTGATACCATCAATAATTCCTTTTCAAGTGGTCAGATAGCTCACATAGAGTAATATGGAATAATAGGCTACTATTAAGCAAGTTTCAGCTTTTTCTTTAAACGATACAGCCATTTCTCCCCCTGTAGAGCAACACAGTATAACCAGCTCTGTACACTGCAAGGAACGGGGGAGGGGGGGGGGTAAGGGCATCTTCATAATGTGCATACTGACAGCACTTAGGATATAGTGCGTACACAGGCCTGGCAACATGATTGTATTCTATGCTGGTTCCACATACACATCACTCATTCACTCATTCATTCATTCGTGTGATGTGTTGTTGCTGATCCAGTACACATTGACGTATTCCTTGGACTATTCACACATAACTAAGAGGTTAAAACAGTAGCTTACACAAACATATTTAGTGTGTGTGTGATAATAGATGCTTAATTAAAAAACAAACAAAAAAAAAACAGTATTTACATTAAGACATGGCAATGGAGATAAAAAAAAATGTCACAGTAACAGAAGTGCATGAAATGCATACTCTATAGACATAAAATTCAAACATCATACCACATTATAATATAGGACTCATTGTGACCAGTGTGTTTCTAAATGGTTAATTACTGGGCTAAAATATAGTGTGTGGGTGGGTGGGTGAGTGAGTGAGGGGTGGTGTTGGGGAGGCAGCGTCTTATCATGCAGCAAGGGAGGGGGTCAATGCGTCAATGTCAGAACTCCTTGGTGTCCTTGTTATCAAACAAGTGGAGTCTCTGCTCAGCAGTTAGTCCCTCCTTCAGACTCTGGAGAGAGAGAGAGAGAGAGAGAGAGAGAGAGAAACATTTGAAAGTAAGAGAGAGAAGAAAAAAAAGAGTGTCAAGAGTTTGTTTATTCAGGTTAGCGTGCAAGACGGCAATGAAGAAATCCTGATGAGATTTTGCTTCCATGTGAAATGTGCTGAAGCAGGCAATGGAGTTGCATGAAGGCTCTGGGTCTCACATGGGGCTTTTTACCAACAGACCTGCACTAAACATCTGAATCACTTTAAGGTATATTCTAGTAGATCTGGTCAATACATAAAATCAACAGCTATAGTTGTATGTACTTCATACAGAAGTGTTTGTACCTAAAACTGGCAACTCTTAAGACAATAGAACCACCTCTGATAACCACTGTGCAAGTCCCTATCTAGTGTCGCCACAGGAGTAGTTTTGAGCCTCAGAGAGTGGAAGTCTCTGACACCTTGCACCCAGCACTGGCCAGCCACTGATCAATGTCCTGTCTGTACCAACATCCTCAACTTGACTCACAGCAGCCATTATAGCACAATGAACTATTTGTCAGTGTCCAGATGGGGGCGCTGGCATTTCATAGAGCTCTAGAGTTTTTCTGAACACTAAATGCTGGTCACAAGAAAGCTGATAAAATGTCAACCATTTTAGAATTGAAAGAAGTTGATGAAGATGCTACCCAGGCCAAACTACACATTGTATAGTACTGACTGAAATGAGTAGAAATAACAGACAGCAGTGAGCACACACTGGGAACAAACGTTGAAGTCTTGAGTTCAAATCTGAAAGCAGTGAGCTAACTCAGCTACTGCCTAGGAATTACAAAAGGTTTCTGAAGGCACAGAATAAAGTCTATGAGACCCAATTTAGCCTAAACTTCTCCTTACTGTTGTTCAAATGTTTATATTTCTAGGCAAAGGCTAGCATCCAAAGCAATGCTCTATCTTGCATATACCCCAAACCAGAGCACCATATATGAGACATGACATCAAGTTGCAAAATAAAGCAAAGCACTGAAAATAAATAAATAAATAAATAAATAAATAAATGTGAGTGCATCAAAAGTTCCCATTTCTTAGTTCTCATGTCATCTCAAATTCCAATTCATCACATGTAGGGGAAAAAAGGAAAAAGGAAAAACTTGGTTAAAAATATCTGAAAAACATTAGTGATGGTTAAAGAATCAGTCATTTCAAAGGATTAATTTATGGAACCAGAGAGAGAGAGCAGCCATCTTTTGTACATCCAGACAAAGAAAGCTTAAGTGAGGGGGACACTTTGGTTGGGTTTGGCAAGGCAAACTGGAAAAGGTCATGTCTGCCATCATGCCTGCAGGCCAAGCACAGAATTATGATGGTACTATGGAACAATTAGTTAATGGTTATGACTAATCCTTTGAAGTGGACCATGGGATGCATTAAAACCCAGAACCCCCCCCCCAGATTCCCCGACGCCACCCGCCCAACCCAACCAAATCACACTTCCTTCCCCAGGTGGAGGGCAGCAGGGTGCATTGTGGGGTTTGGTGGCTAACAACAAGGGGTTGGTCCCGAGGGATTTACCTAAAGGAAGTAGTCCCTAGGTCCTCAGGCAGCCCTTAGCTGTCCCAGGGCATGTCTCGACTCACAGACTGAGGACAGAGGGAGTGGGAGGAGAGATGGAGAAATAATGCAAACACGCCCAGACATATACGCGCGCACACACAGATACACACACGCGCACACACACACACACAAACACCCGACATGGTGCGTTACAGGGGAGGCATAGATAGGCTAGACTGCAATAACTTGCCTAAATCCTAGATGAGATATTTAACTGAACTCAGTCCTACTTTTTCATTGCTACTTGCCTTACTTCATTGCTTGCTTTTTTTTTTGTTGTTAAACTCTGGGAACATGTCCATCATCCAGTCTCAAAACACACTTTTGGATGCTTTATAATACTAAAATGGGAAAGAACTTCTCACTAAAACAAGGGTTTTATTAGCGAAATATGCCTCCACTCTCAAATATACAAAACAATAACTAATAACCCATACAGCTGCTGGCCACTGGGTGGCAGTATGGTCCTACTGAAACACCATCTCTGTGTGCTCAATGCTTCAACACCCCTAACAAACTGGCAGATAAAATGAGGACAGGGTGACCATAAGGTGTGATGCTGAACCAGTGGTGACCTTAGAACTCACCTTTGACCTCAAATTGCGCTCGGAACGTTTGGCTGCTGCCGCTGCCATTTTGAGGATGTCAGGATTGCTTTTGGACTTCATGATATCTGAGAAAACAGAAAACTTTGTTTCAGGACTTTTTTTGTAATTGACATTTTCCTTAGAAAACGTGTCATTTCACACTTACAGTTTGTGTCAGTATAACATAACATTCTGCCCAGAATTTTTTCACAATTTAAGGCATCGAGAGAAATTCTCAGGTACAAACCCAAAGCCCCACAGTAGCTGCCTGCGAGTCAGGACATGAATTTAAGCACACTTGCTTAAGATGGTATCACTATGACAGTTTAAGGTCCGTTCGAGTCTACTGCTCGTTGTGCGCGAGAAGTGGCTAAAACTGTGGAGGGTCAGGCGGGGGTCGTACCGTAGCCGCTGCGCTCCAGGTCCTCTGGCGTAGGCTCGCCCAGGGCCTCGTGGGCCTGCTGCAGCTGCTCTCGCAGGCGACCCAAGTCCCGCTCCGCCTTGGCCCGCACGATGCTCAGCTCCGTGTAGATGTCCTTGTACTTGTCTGTGGCGTATTTCTTGTCCTGCAAAACATCCAAACATCACTTGAAGTGTTTACATAACTATTAGACACAACTATGACTGTTGCAACTGTTACCCAATCTCTTAAATCCGGTGCTAAACTCACTCTCTTGTGGGAGAAATAAACCACAAATATATTAACCCCCTCATGGGGGGGAAAGCTAATCTGACTCGGCCACTTACTCTTTGGGCAGCCTGGAGCTCATCTTTCAGAGAATTAATTTCCTGCTTCAGGTACTGAACCTCTGACTCCTTGACCCTCAACATGACCTGTGGATTGAAAGAGAAGGAATTAGAAGCTGGAGCTGGTGATGAGTGCGCATAAAATTAATATCTTGGGTCTCTCGGAGAATAAACAAATTAATAAATAAACAAAACAACAAAACAAAACAACAAAAACCTTCCACAAACCTCAAGCTCATAAAGCTCCTTCCCCTGAATCACTGTGCACGTCTCTCCGCCCTCCTCACTTGCCATGGACCGCATTTTTGTGATCTCAGCAGCAAGACGATTATTAAGTTCCTTGAGGAAAGGGAGAACGATATTGTATCATAAGTCAGAGATCCTGTAAAGCCAAACTACTTTGTATTTTGTTTGATTAGGGGCAATCGAGATTGGCCTTAGTAGTTTCATGTCAGTGTGACTGGCCACTTGCACCACATCATTTCCAGACCCCATGAATGCAAATGACCTGAGTCTGTGTGTGTTTGTGCGTTCGCGTGTGTGCTGTGTGGCACGTGTAGAGAGTGGCGTGGGCCCAGGCACCTGGTTGTGTGCGTTGAGCTCTTGGTTCTCCCTCTGGCACTGCCGGAGGGCTTGCCGCTCGGCCTCCAAGGCCTGGGCCAGGTGAGCGTTCTCCAGGCACTTCTGTGAGTACTGCTCCGACAGCACCTCGATCTCCCTCTGGAAGGACAAAAGCTCCTCCCTGACACAAGAGAAGAAGAGGAAGAAGAAGAAGAATAAGAAGAAGAAGAAGAAGAAGAAGAAGAAGAAGAAGAAGAAGAAGAAGAAGAAAAAAAAAAAGCAGGGTAGTTCAGAGTACGCACGAAAAAAATACGAGGATGTCCCGCACCCTCTTTTTTTTTTTTTTCTTTTCTTTTCCGAGCACAGATTACCAGCACGTAGGCAAAACAAAAGCCAGCCTGAATAGTCGGTAATTCCAGGTTTGGCAAGGTCACCGGCATCTTAGCTCCTTTTGTCGCCGTGGGGACAGTTTGGCAGCGGGAGCGTGGTCACACAACCCAGCTTTGCCCCGCGGTTGCTCTTAAATCGCCCATTCAGTGCTTTTGAGTGAGTGAGTGAGTGAAGAGAGCCCCATTGCTCAGCGCTGCAAGCAGGCTCTCTCTCATTAAGGAGAATAATCCCCCTGGTCATTACAATCATAACACCGGGACAAAACTACCACAACAAGGGTCATGCAGGGACAAAGGTGTCGCCAGGTGTTTTCAGAACCTTGCCACTTTCCACTGCAACAGCGCTAAGGTCGTATAAGGACAGACACACACACACACACACAAACACACACACACGAGGGCCGTGTGGATTTAGTTCAGTTACTACAGGACACTGGGAGCTGTGTGATGTAACCATTAGCGAATCTGAGACTTGTGCAGTTCTCCATCTATACACCTCTGCTGTTTCTGACTCTCCGGGTCTGACCGTGGGGCCTTGACGGCTTTGCTTACTCGTGCTGTCTGCGGATCTCCTCGATGTCAGCGTTTTCAGTGTTGCTGTTGGCTTTGCGGGCCTTCTCCAGCTCCCTCTCCAGCTCGCTCCGGTGTGCGTTCTTCATAGCTTCGATTGCTGTGTGCGAGGAAGTGGAGAGAAAAAAAATAAGTGGAACTGATTTACCAAAAAAGGAGCAAATTCGACTGTCTCAAGTTATAGTGCAGTAAGACAGCGCATGAAACGAATAATTTCGGAAATCGTATCTTTGCACAATGACATTAACGAGAAGCTGCAGACCCCAAGCCCAGAGAGCTGAATTACTAATTGTTCCATCAGCCACATGCTCAACTTTTCCTCTGTGCTCTGAAATCTGACCAGTCCTCCTCTCTAATTCCCCATTTGGCTACTGTGCCAACATGAAAGGGGGCAATTTTCGCTGACAAATTCCATTCAGACTGTGGCGGCTTTGGCAGCAAAAGGACGGGCACTGAGCACAAATCCCTGCCCGGTGCCTGGGTTATGCTAGGGAGGGGAACCGCGTGCGGGTGCGGGTGGGTGACTGACCGGCGATGGTGGCTGCCGTCTCCTCGGCCAAGAGCCTCTCTTTCTCGTCCTGCAGCTTCTCCAGTTCCCGCTGGTGCTTCTTCTGCAGTTCGTCAATCACCTTCTGGTGCGACTCCTCCATGGCCGCAAAGCCCCGCTCACACGTAGCCTGCCAGAGTAGCGATGAAGAGGAGGAAAAAGAAGAAGAAGTAGAAGAAGAAGAAGAAGAAGAAGAAGAAGAAGAAGAAGGGAGTATAGGGGAGAGGGAGGAGGGGGGGTTGGAGAGGAGCAGTGTTAAATCACTAATCCAGGGAGCTAGACGAGTGTTCACCCTGGTTTCGGTCCTGACATAGACCACAAACACACACACGCACACAAACACACACAGATACACACACACACACACACACACACACACACACACACATATGGACAGGGTTAGCATTGTGTACGAGTTGCCTCCACACAGCGCTAACAAAGACGGGGAGATACATTGAACATGAAAGGGAGAACACATAGGCGGTCGGAGTTGCATCAGTGCTTGTTATGCATTTGTTCCCTAACAGTGGAAAGAGTTGAAACACTGCCGTTGAATAACAGATTTTTTTTTTTTTTCACTAACCCTTGGTTAAGTTTTTTTTTTCATTTTGCTATCTGCAAATCTAATCTGTGGACTGGAAATAAAGAGCTTAGCTCCACCAAACACAAAGGAAGCTTAATCTTCCAAACAAGACAGATAACTGACGACAAAGACACCCACCGAAAAGCTGTGCTGGAGAGTGTGTGTGTGTGTGTGTGTGTGTGTGAGCTCTCCATCAAAACCACCCTGGAAAGAGCCACCGTCCGACACTAGCACAATTACAGTGCATGTTTCCACACGAGGGGGTTTGAATGGCCTGCTCGCTGCAGCCGACCCCAGTCCACTTCCTCCCTTCTATTCAACGGTGCTAATCTCTCTGGGCGGTCAGCGATGCCGGCCTTTTTTCGCTCGCCGCCCGCTTTTGGGTGCAGCGCTGAAAAAGCTGCGCTCAGAGTGCTGGCGGCAGAGCTGGGGACGGTTTAGTCAGTGTGGAACACTTCTCTGGACACAACTTTAAACCCCCCCCCCCCCCCAGGCTCAAACTCTGGGAAAAAAAGACCCCGCAAGCCAGCTCATGCAGCGGCCACGGGGTTACATCCTGTCCCCTGTGTGCACATCCACAACCGCACCTGCACACTGCGGAAAATCCCATTTCCTCCTCATAGGGGGGGCCAAGGCCACTGATGTGATGCCCATCGCAGAATACAGGCTAACTTCTATTTATTATTATCTCGTGTTGTCTGCAAGGGTGCGTTACACAAGGACAATGTGTATGTGTGCAAGCAAGGGTATGCTCGGTCTATAGTGAGAAAGAGACAATCAGCCCACGTCAGAGCCCTTTGACTTGCCACTCTACACTTTGTTTTTGGGGACATTCCACAGCAAACTGACTTAAGCCCAATTGGAATGAAGTAAAAAAGGTTTCATGTCTGTTTGGGTGTGGCTGCTGTCGCACAAAAGCAAGTGAGCAAAACCCACTCTAAACAGCCAGGGAATGACAATTAACCATCGTCGATGTGGCCATAGCCACTCAAACAGGAAAAAATAACAATAACAAACGGCCAAAACAATAGACGAGGAACATATTCCTACTCAATCAAAACTGAGCTCTGTCTGATGGTAACAAACTGCCCCAGAGAAATACAAGCTCTTAGTATTTCTCAGAATTACATCCTGTTTTGGACCATCCAAAAACAGACTCTCCCTAGAACCAAATACTACAGTACTTACTTACTGAAGAAATACAGAACTTTTAAGTCACAGACCAAATATGTGAGGGGACATAGTCATAAAACAGGCTGTGATACCACCATAAGTGTCACAGTACCACCAGACTGTTTGTCTAATATTAAATAAACCATCTTTACAGAGATAATCATTCTTTTTTTCCACCTTTACCTCTAAGTTATGTTTTGGACAAAAGTGGATCAAGTAACATAGAATTATGCATGAGAATTAAGTAATTAGGCTACCGTAACAAAGGCACAGTTCTCCTTTGCATTGCACAACTTAAAGCAGTTCCAATGTGACTGATTTACCATCTGCAACAAGCATTTTGCAAAGCATTACAATAAGCAGCTTTGTTATGGCCGGAGCTGTCAATCGATTGTTAATCAGTTAGTCAAAGAGGGAAAGGTTATGCTGTGTTTTGACAGTGGAGATCAATGCACTGACACCACGGCCATCCAGATGAACCGAATACACTTGCAACTGCAGGTCAGCAAGAAGATGAGATCTTATGGAAAACTCTCCTGCTGATATGCCTATTGTAACTTACCTATGTTTAGTCAAACTAAATGATGGGTTCATCTGCAAATGTTTGAAAAGATATTTACACTGCATTGGTGTCGGTTCAGCTGAGTGACTGGGTCACTGCATATCACTGCAACGGCTTGGAGATCAGCCATGAGTGTTAAAAACTGAGGAACACATTTCTATAGAGTATTCCCTATGAATAATACCATTGACTTTAGGAGAACTAGTGTAGTTTTGCACATTTTCATTAATTACAATTCAATTCATCAAAATGGGTTCCTCTTTGTAGATATAAAAAAAAACAATGGTCACATGCACTGTTGAAGTTAACAAACATGCAATATCCAAATAAAATGAATTTGAGGGAATGCAGAAAGGAAATGTTAGTAAGGAAAAGCAGCGGGATTGGGGAGGGGAGGGGGGTTTCGACTGGAGGATTGCCACAAGGAGATACAAGGCATCACGGACGAAGGACAGTAGAGGACAAGGAACACCTTGACCTTCAGGTTTTCCAGGTCTTTCTCATATTTCAGGCGAAGTGATGCAGGCTCTCCATCACGGTCACGGGCTTTCATCTCTTCAGTCATGGTTGCCACCTGGGCGACCAACTCTTGGATACGCTCCTTTAAGGTACCGGGTAGGTCCTGGCCTTCCTTGAAGCCCTGTGGAGCTACAGCGCTCTTCAGATCTTCCATCTCTTGATTATGGTGCTCCACCAGGGAGCTTCGTTCTTCCTCATGCTTTCTCTTCAAGTTCTCCATACAGATGGTCAAGGAGTCGATCTCCTTCACATTCTCCTCAGACCTAAGCTGAAGAGTTTCTCCTATCTTGGCCACATCCTGCCTCAGCTTAGACACCTCCTGTTCATAAGATTCCTTCACCTCCCGGAGTTCTTTTCTATGCTTGGCCGCCATATCTTGCAACTGGATTGCCTTATCTAGGGAGTCAATAGGCTCCCCTTCAATCTGTATGTGTGTGACTGGGCTTGTGTCGTCTGCTGAAGGTCTGCTGAACAACTGTTTTTGCAAGTCATTTACTTTGGATGAGAGGTTCTTATTCTGCTCTCTTAGTCTGATACAATTTGCACAATCACCTCTGCTGATATCTGACTGCAATTCTTCAGATACCCTTTCCTGATAACTCTTCTGCTTACATTCCAAATAAGAGCAATGTGCTTCCAAAACTGCCTCTTGGACATATTCTGACCACTTCCGTTTTGGACCTATATACTTGGATAGCATAACAAGCAAGGTCTGGAGCTGTTCATTTGGAGACGTCTTCAAGGTTGAAACAATTTGGTTCACACAGGACAATTTCTCTTGCAGAGTACATACGAGATCATTGATGAGTAACGCACAAGTCTTTTTGTCTGTAAGGTCGCAGTCTTTTAACATCTGCCTTGGGTCACTCGGACTTTGGACTTCCATATCGGCATTGAATTTAGGAATCAGTTGATTCATAAACAGCAACAACATTTTCTCTAGTAACATCTGTTCTGCCACAGTTCTAGCTGTTCTACATACATTCTCTCCTTCTTGATTCACTTGACTAACCTGCATACCACTTAAAAGTCTACTACAAAACTCTCCCTCCTGCAATAACATCTTACCCATCCCATTAACTTCCACATGCTCATCTAAAACACAAAGTCGACACACCACTTTTAATGTGCTCCTTAAATCACCTTCCATTTTCTCTACATCTGCCTCTCCCAAAATCTTAACTAACACACTTATTGCTTCAGACTTCATTTTGAACTCCTCAATCACTTTCTCAACTCCTAAAGTTTCCACTGTAAGCTGTTCACTTGCTTGTTCCATTGTCTGACACATATCCAGTCCCTTGTCAATCCTACCTGACGCACCCACCATCTCTACATTGATTTCTGCAATTCTATCAGCTATCTCTTTGCTGCCAAGTAATCTTTCAACTTCATGATTTTTCCGTTGAAGTTCCAGGTTCTGAATTTGAAGTTCTTGGCAGGATTGTTCAGCAGCAGAGAGCCTCTGCTCCCTTTCAGAGAGCTTTGCCTGGGCAACCTCCAGCTGAAGTTTCAGCTCTTCCTTCTCCAGCTGTACTTCGCTACCATGACTTTTTTGGTCCCCCATCTGGAATCCCAGACCTCTTAGAGTGGCTTCCTTCAACTGAAGCCTCTTTTCAGTGTCTTTGAGATTGTTCCCTACCTCCTCTAACTTCACAAGTGCTTCTTGCAGCCTCCGAGACTTCACATTTAGCTCCCTCTCATAAAAATCACGGTCTACCAAACTGTCTGCATTTTCCACTTGCTTGAGCCTGGTTTGATTTAAAGTACTCAGTGGCTCCTGTCTACCTTGTGTTTTCAACTCTGTCTTAAGCCTGTCAATTTCCCGGTCTGCCTCTCTCAACTGGTTGACAATCTCTTGGTACCTCTGATTGAGCGCCTCATTCTCTGTTGTTAGCAACTCAACCCTCTGGGAAAGACCTCTGTTTGTGCTCTCTGCCAAGTCGTCAATTTGACATGCCGGCCCGTAGGGACTCTTTAAACTTTCCAATTTTTGTTGCTGAACCCTCCCTAGGATATCCTCCATGGTGATCAGTCGTGCTTCATAGTTGCGAATGCTGTCTCCAGCCTTAGCCAAGCTTCTTCTCATGGTCTCATTCTCCACTTCTTGCTGGAGTTTGAGGTTTTCTAAGAGTTTGTGACAACTAGAAATATCTCCGGAAGTACCCAGTTCATTTCTTTCCTGACTACCCAAGACACTCTTGTTAGTAAACTCACTATGAGTGTGCAACAAGGACACTAAGCCATTCAGAGTAAGAGGCTGACTGCATATCAATTTCTCTAGCTCCTCAATCTTGGCCTGACCATCCTCTATCATGAATGTGACTGTTTTTATAACGGGATCAGTGGGGTGGCTCTCCAAGGTGGCAGGCTTTTGGTGCTCAGGGGTGCAAGGCTCCTTGATGGACAGGTGTGAAAGAGAAAGGCCAAGCTGTGCCTGCATGTTGCGTTTTTTCAGTTCTTGCAGTTGCAGGAGCTCTTTGGTTTCCTGATACTTCCTCGTTAATGTCTGAGCTTGAGAACTAACCAGTTCAGGCCTCTTCAGCTGGGGCTCAAGTTCTCCCTCAAGACCCAGTGGGGAATCCAGCTTAGGAAAGGGGACCAGACAGTTGGTTAACATTCAGCAGGGGTGAAATCAAGCTAATTACTCTACAGATCACTATTTTAATTTTTTATTTTCCACTATTGTATCACTAGATTAAGGGCAAATTAACATGAATTAACTATGATACCTTGTCCCACATAAAGTGGTAGGAATACCACACAAGTTAAAGAGAGAGAATGAACGCATCCAGATTCTTGGATTAAATGATGCAAAATTAGAGCTCTAGAGAAGGAAATTTAATGGCCAAGGTTAGTAAATCACATCAGAGCATGCAAATCAATGGTTAAGAGTTATTCATGGCGTAGGTAATGCAAAATTAGTGCTAGCTAAGTTCATTTTCGAGATGGTAGGCATACGGCATCATGTGCATGGTGGTTTGATCTCTCCAAGGCTTTTGAAAAAAGCAATTCTTTAATGTCCAGTGTTCAGTCTGTAGTAGGTCAATGTTTTCTTAAAAATCCCCATTTTGCAATGCTTGAAGCTATCAATTTATATATATTCTATGAATGCAATGAAAACTGCTGCATTGCATTCATTCAAAACATTCAGAGTAATCATTGTAATATGGACTGGTGCACACTACTGTCGCCTACAAAGTAAAAGTAAAAAAGTGATTCACAGCATCACAGAATTCAAATCACAGACCTTACCCTACAACTGTCTCATTTAATGCTAGTCCTTGTGTTTCCAATTGTGATGCAATCCAACTAACCCAAAAGACATCAAATGCATAAAAACATTCAAGCCAAAATGTAATGATATGGCACCCAAAAATAAAGAGGACCATAACACAAACCACTCTCGCACACTCACAAACAAACGCCACACAGAGTGTTCTTTCATACATACAAACAGAGGTACAGTAATCGATAAACACTATTGACAAACTGGACGTCATCCACACAACATGTTCAGTATGGTATGCTTAACCAGGTTAAAAGAAGAATGAATGCAGAGGTTAAACATGAATAAAATGACATGCATGCAAAAAACCTATACAGCACAATAAACTGATTTAAAACTTATTTTTACATTTTTGCACACACACTAGCATACCCTTGATTCCAGAACCCTTAATACAGGCCTATACTAACCAATGCAGATGTAGGCTATCATTATTTAAGTTAATGTTGATCAGCAAGCCCCATCTAACCCCATCTAACAAATAGCCTACTTAAAAGGGGAACGCTAACATACGCACAAACAGAATCCACTTTGATCCACTATGAAGTCCAAGACGATGACATCATCTTTCTGTCAACAATGATTAAGCTATTTTTCAACATGCAAGCAACAACCTCGAACCCTTTACCAGGGCATTAACTTCAGGAAACTATAGCATAGGCTTTCTGTAAACAAACATTCATGGTGCATGTAACAGCCAGTGGGTGAGGCTGAACTCGAGCAAACACTAAGCACCATTACTATACAGATAAACAAAACTAACAGTAGACATCAAAACCTATGAAGCACATGGCCGTGTCCTCTCGTGAACATAAGCAAATTAAAATATGAAACTGCGAAACTATACTCTGTCAACACTCAGTCAATAGCCAAAGATGCAACCGTATCAATACCCCTAAAATTAATCTATATTGCTGACATTGCAACAGCTGTTATTCCTACCCCACAACAAAATGTTCTCTAATGTCCTTTTACTTTTTGGTAATGTAATCCTGTAGTTATATGGGGTACTGGATTTCTCACAGGAAAACAAAGATTCATCAAGGGTATGAGTATATCTGAAGGTTATCCACTCTGTACAGATCAAACTGTTGCAGAACAACATGTAGGCCAACTAATAGAGCCACTGTTCCAGTGTTAATGGAATACAATCACAATGCATTTAAGGATGCAATGAGGTCATGACACAGGTTCAAATTTCTAAAACATGGCAAGAGTTGAGGAAACAAGTAGAAGCCAAAAAAAAAAGTCTTTTCTTTCAACATGCAAACGCACACATGCAAGGTGCATTTTGGGCTGTTTCACAGCTTAGATGATGAGATGTCAGCTTGTTGTTGTTTGGAATGGGTTTCTGTTTCATGTTACCTTATTCAAAAACATGCAAAGACTATTAGATAGAATCCTGCTCTAGCACAGAACACATAGTGTATATCTACAGTATAAACAGAACACAACAGGACTTCTTAGCATGGGACTGAAATGATGGTGATAGGCTAGTGCTGCGGTTAGCGTGCTCACCGGCGAGATGTATCCGGTGCGGACGTGCTGCTCTCGCTCCAGTGCCGTGCGGAGTTGCTCCTCCAGCTCGTGCTTGTTGTGGTTGGACTCAGCCAGCTGCTGGTGACACGTTTCCAGCTGCAGCTTCAGGTCTTCTACCTGGATGGGAGAAACAGGGCCACACAAATCAGTCAAATCTCAAAGATGTTATGCAACCTGGAAGTCAATCTGATTAATATGCCTTGCTCCTACTGCTTCACGGGCGACTTTAACGACGATCAATACACTTTCTTAACGAGCAGTTCATGTGTCCAAACCATGTGACTTCTCTGCCTGTACTCGGGAACAAGATTCATTTAGCATGTTCTCTTGTTTTTGTATACAAAGCTAATGTGATACCAAGCAAGTTTTCACTGAAAATCTTTTCAACTAAATTCTGCTCATCTGCAATCATTTCTGCTTTTTATGCTTCGGTAGATTAGTGTTTTATTTTTGGAGCTTTTGCCTATTAACAGGACAGAGGAGAGACGGGAAGCGACTGGGCGAGGGTAGGATCAGAAAATGACCACAGGACAAGAGTCGAACCTACATCCCCCCATGAGGAGAATTAGAACCAAATGTGGCATGATCGGTCCTAGTTCTTGCTACATCCACCGCGGCGAATTTCACCCTCTACAACCCGACAACCCTCATGGGGTTGAGCCCAATTTAGTTCCCCACCTACTGTAGCACCTACCCCTTTCTTGTAGCTCTCCAGCAGTTTCTCCAACTCCGCCGTCTCCCTCGCCTGCAGCGTGGATGCCAGCGGCACCCTCCTCTCCTCGCGGATCGGCGTCTTCTCCACCTGCTGCCAGTGCTGCTCGATCTCGTCTTCAACCTTCCGTTGCCTCTCTAGGGACACTGGCTGAGGCTGCTGGGGCGGCGAGGAGCTCCCCTCGCTCAGCCTGCCGCTACCTCCCCCTCCCGTGCTCTCAAAGTCCATGCCGCCGGTGGAGTCGGTCGGCGAGCCGCTCACGACCGAACCGTAGCGCCTGCGCCGTTCCTCCCGCCGCCGGCTGCGCTCCGAGTCGCTGAGTTCGGCCTGCAGCGCTTCGGCCTCGTGGGCCCGCTGTTGCGCCAGTGCCTGGGCGATGGGCCGGAACTCGGCCCAGTCGAAGGTCTTGGAGCGGCCCTCGCGCCGCCTCTCCCGCGCCCGACTCTTCTTGGGGCCCAGCTCGCGCTCCACCGATGACGCCTCTGAGGACGGCGAGTCCTGGGTGATGTCGGGCCTGGCCAGGCTCTCCAGCGGCGCACAGGAAGTGTGATCATCAGCGAGACTGCAGACAACGCAGACCGTTATCACCATCATTTACAAACAAAATGGCTTACACTTAAGGTAAGATCAGATAAACTGCAATATTTTGAGACATCTGCTTTGGTGTTACTTCATGTGACTTCAAAGACAACACTATGAATGCATTCAGCATTAGTTTGCATGCCAATTTAACAATCACTCAAGAAAATGGTAGTCTTGGTATAAGAAATGAAGAAACAGTGAAAAAGTAGAAATGGTTCTCAAAACATTTCAGCTTTTTCAAATACAGACTCAGTGAGGGGGCGCAAGGGGCGCATCAGTTAATTGCAGTAGATGCAAGCAGTAAACAGCAAACAGTACAGAGAGGTTCTTTCACCTGGCCACGTCTGGCGCGGTAGAGGGACGGACGTTCCTCATCACCGCCTGGATCCAGTTGCGCCGGATCCCCCCCGTCATGGCCGACAGAGTGTGGACTCCCTCCTGCGTCTGAAAAAAGAAACACTGACGTTTTCATCCGATTTTCATACAGGAATTATGAGAGCAGTGACATATACATTATAAAGTCAACAGAAATGACTATTGCATTTGACTGCTGCTCACATTCATATTTTCCACCTACATAAATACTTAAATAAAGACCGTTGTCTTCAGACAAACAAACATCACGTTTGAATATCAAAAGCCAAGCTAGAAATTCCACAGTCGTATCCAAGCCTAGCAGTGCAACCATAACTTCCGTCTGACCATATGCTGTGTGTTCACACAGTCAGTGCTATGCGAGCAGAAAATGACTTAATGACCCTCTGTCCTGGCCAGAAAGGTAGCCGGCGCAATGGGATTCCAATGGGGCCGAGTCTAGTTTGGACAAGCATTAAAGATGACTTACATGGATTTGGAAGCCATAGTTCCGTTGAGCTTGGTATTCCGTAACATTATAGCAAGTACTGAGGTCTATTTCTCCGTCTAAGTCCGAGGCCTGTGGGGAAGATGATGAAACGGGATTAGAGAGAGAAATGTCCTGTCGTCAGCAGACTGTCTTTTGACAAGTGTTTTGACCAGAATTTTCAACAAAAACACACAGGGGCATGGGGCACTTTCAAGAACTCACCTCTTCTGCAATAGAATCCTTGTAGTATCGTAGACTGTGGTCAGTCAACACAAACCAATACTTCTTCCACTGTAAAGAGTCACCATAAAGAGACAAACACACCGATAAAATGACATTGCTACTCCAAGTGGAGCGTGAGTAACTGCTGCCTGCTTTGGAGGTGTGGGACATTTAAGCACATCAGGGGTTGAAAAAAAAACCTACATAAATATAAAAATTAAAAGGGGGGAAAAAGTCAAGGGCCCTTATCCTTTTAAGTTCTATCCATTGAAGCCTTACAATCAAAGGGGAAGACTGGCCTTTGAAGGCTTCTGCCCCATGCCTTGGGGTGTGTGGGGGGGGGGGGTGAGGGGTGGCGGTAGTGGTGGTATGGCCGACTGTTTGCCCAGATAAAATGACTTTGATGAATTTATCATGGCTAAAAGATATGGTTGAAAGGGCTTAGAGGCAGAAAGAGTCAGTTTGTGGGAGGAGAACTGAGGCCTGTGGACAGAAAACTCCAGCAGGGAGAAGTGTCCTTATCGTCACGGTGACCTTGATCAATAGCTCCGAGCAGATGCTGAGGCGAAGGGCAGAATCTGTGCCGGAAAGGTTATATTGATTGTGTGGAAATCAAGCTCTTTCTATGTCGGGGGCATTTCGCTTGGGTAACTGAGGTTGAGAAACACAAGTGTACTCTGTTCAAAAGGGGCTTGCCTACTTCCAGTCACTTCTAGCAACTTCTAGCAACTCTCTGTGCACTGTAGACAGACATCGTTCCTTCTCTCTCCCGATCAAAGCAGGACCTACCTGTCCTTGCTCATCCAGCTTAACCATCCAACCTTTCTTGAAGTTCAGCAGGTCAGGCTGTTGAAGAGAAAAGCGCAACGTTCTAAAGGTTAGCGACAGCAAGAAAAAATGGTGACTGGTATTCTTACAAGTTTCTGGGGAGGAGGGCCATGATATACAGAAGAGCTCTTTGAATAAAGGCACCCCTCCCTCCAAGATTCTCTACAGTAAATGTCGAATGCAAACCAATGCAATCACAGGGCAAAGTCAATAGAGTTTAGTGGAACCACACAGTTAAAAACCGTCATGCAGAAGAAGCAAACTGATGGTGCTCCACTTGTGCCGATGGCAAGTTCGGATGTCTATGGTCCACACTTTATCTGCAGAACTGACCATCACAGTGCATCACACTCACTGATTTCAACCAACACAAACATTTTCCTTTTTTTTTTTTTTTCAGTCGCTTGTCTTCTTCTGTGTACCAGCGTTCACCAAACTTTTTCCAACTTGTCACATGTCTCACACTTGAATTTAGGCAATTTAGACAATAGACCATTTGGGTGAAATCAACATTGATAAATAATAATCAAACACACACACACACACACTCCCACACATTTCGTCTGCTGGCTGTCGGGGTTCATCTGACGGCCTGCAGAGGAAAGGCTGCTGAGGAGCTTCTCTCTGCTGTGCTTCACGCCGTGGAGGACACACACACACACACACACGCACACGCACAAACACACTCACGACAGGCATTGGTGCACGGTGCTCAGGGGAAGCAGCGGAGTGCGAGACCAAAACACACACACACACAGACATAAACTCTCTCTCTCTCACACACAAACATGCACACACACACATAAACATGTACACACACACACACCTTAAATAGCACACACAAACACACACACACACACACACAAACACATCTACACACTCTCTTGCTGTCTCTCTCTCTCGCACGCGCGCACACACACACACACACACCTTTAATAGCAAAATCAAGACAGTGATATCTGAGCAATGGAGGGGTAAAAACAGGGGGCGGCCACATATCAACACACGAGCATGGCTAAGTGGAGTTGAGTACGTAAGCAAAACTGCAGAGGGCGACTGACAGTCAACGCGTGAGTGAGCACACAGGGAGGACGTAGAGATGACCTGGGCGGCAGGAGGAGGAGGAGGAGGTGAAGAGAGGAGAACGCTACGCCCAGCGGCGCCACACGCAGGAGGATTAGGACGTCCACGTTCTCACAGACACAACACGGCGACGACACAACAATGACACAACAACAACAACAACAACAACAACACAAAGCCAGAGAGACAAGATGGCAACCAGCATTAGTCTTCAGGAGGGACCCACTAGGATGTTCATTTAGGCCTTAGACATGGATATGAAAGTTGGGGTCATAATGTGTAATAAGTATAAGACAAGGAGGCCAAATGAAAAGTGATTATTTGTCATGATGATGATGATGATGTTAATGGATAAGAATGAAGCATTAACTGTTCCACATGAGATTAGTGCATTTACAGACTTGATGTAATTCAAACCTTGTCTCTCTCTCTCTCTCTGCGATTATTTATCCAAAACACACATCACACACACACACACAGTGTAACTCTAAACGCCCGCCGGCCTTCTCCGCACAGGCTGGCCAGGCCCGAGGGCCTGCAGCGGCCGCTTGACCTTCGGACGCAGGAGAACAAGGGAGGCATTGAGAGCCGCTGGCTTCCTTCGCACCGCCGCCCCCCCTCACACCCTTGACAAACAATATTCCACCGACTGATTACAATGTTCCCTTCTCCAGAAGGGGGAGAGGGAGAGAGGAAGAGGGAGAGAGAGAGAGAGAGAGAGAGAGAGAGAGAGAGAGAGAGAGAGAGAGAGAGAGAGAGAGAGA
>JASCQY010000089.1:5668328-5698835 GCA_030264315.1 Sardinella tawilis | reverse complement strand
GTGTTTGTGTGAGGTGGGGTGTGCTTGGGGGGGGGGGGGGGGGGTGTATAGTGCTATGGACAAAGAGTTTCACATCACTCTGTATTGAGAAGCCCGTCAACATGAAACCAGCCCGAGGAAGGGAGAGAGACATCTTCCCCTTGCCAGAATAACATCAAGCGCTTTGTACTCGACTCCGCTCCTACCGTAGGGGACAGTGTGTGAGTGTGTGTGTGTGTGTGTGTGTGTGTGTGTGTACAGTAAATGGTGTGATAGCAGCAGTGCCTGGGCTTACTTCAGAGTGAGCGAGCAGATAACGCGTGTGAATCAGTCTCTCGTAACAATCGAACAGACCACATATGGCCATGCGGTAGGGCACATACCAAAGTTCCGCTCCCATCTACAGCACAAAGCTCTTTGGACTTTCTAAAGGGGGGGAGTCCATTCAAGGGCTCACAGATAAGGCCTACAGATATGCATACACGGGTGGGCACTAATCTATTTGACTCGGCGCATGTGTGTGTGTGCTTGTGTGTGTGTGTGTTGGAATGGATACACAGGTTGCTACCACTACTGTATAACCAACACCACCACCAGTCAGTACCACAGTGTAGTTTAGTCCTTTTTTTAGGCTACTTTTTGATCTTTCCCATGGAAGTGCACCCACAGTTATCTCCCCCAGGCGAAGGGAGAGAGCTGAGAAATGATGAGGCAAGAGAAGGGGAGAGAGAGAGAGAGAGAGAGAGAGAGAGAGAGTGTGTGTGTGTGTGTGTCGGCTAGACTAGGTGCACAGACCGTTCACTGGCAACCACACAAAGGACCCCTTCTGCCAAGTCTGCCATTCATACGTTTTAGATTATCATGGATCTAATTTCCCAACATGGGATTGAATCTTATATCCCTCGCACCGCCCGAGAACTTTAAGTCGGGTTTGCGAAAGGTCTGTTTCTGCACCGAGGAAAAACACTGAATGTTACATACAGCAGCAGAAGAATGACATTTAAGAGCAAAGGTATTGCCATAGCAGACAAGTTCATCACGGCGTCATAGATCATCCTTGACAGAGCATCGTCTTAGATCGGTCGATAAGACAGAGAGAAGGGGATTAAAGGTGGAGTACATGATTCTCCTCCCATTAGCTTTTTTTTTGCTGGATTCAGCAGACTGCCACCTCAGCGTTATTCTGCAACTGTTAGCTCAGTGTTTGCGCTCAAGTTCATACACTCTTGGCACAGCCAATTGTGGCCTGGGCCCAACAATACAGTAAACAATCTAAGCCAATCGACAACAGAGAGCTTCAAATGCGCCGAAGAGGAGGTTTACTGTAGCATGACTGGCTGCTAATCTTAACGGATGCTAATAAAACTGAATCTGCATAGCAGGCTCAGGCCTTGAACTCCCTGGAGAGTCTCAGTCCCAGTGGAGACACGACGACATATCTACTCAGCAGATGAAAGGCACCCTGGACATGAGGCTGAACCAATCAAATGTCAACCAGTGAGTGCAATACTTAATCGAAGAAGCTTTTGTTGAGATATCATATTACTTTTGAAAAAAAAAGAAAAGAAAAAAAAAAAAAAAAGAGTCAGTTGCAACACGTGTTAGACTGTGTGTGCATCACCTGATACATATCGTTTCCCATCCATCTGCCCAAACATGCAATGGCCTCAATCAAAAAATGCAGGGGTGTAGCGGGGTGGGGTACTAGTTTCTCCAGCATCTAACCTCCCACATTGGCAGTCCCAAACTATTTCGGGGAAATTAAAAAAAAAAAAAATCAGCCTCCATAATTTTGATCCAACACCTGGCCAACTTCACCCACCTGAGGGAGGCTTGTGGAAGCCTCCTCAGCTTCGCCCTGAGTCCTCCTAAGCGTCTCCTGTGTAACCGCGAGCAGAAGCTGTTATTTTTTTTTTTTTCTTTCATACGTGCCATTTGGAAGACCTTCTGTCTTCCAGCGTCTTCCACACAGCCTGATTATTTGTTATCATTCGGTGTTCTTTTTATTCCCCCTTGTTTAATCCCAGGTCTGGTTACAGAAACAGGTATTGTGGTAAGGGGGGGGTGGTGGTGGTTGGTTTGGGGATGGAATGTAAACCTTTTGGACATATTTGACATTTTCATGTGGTTTTTAGGAGGGGTGGGGGGTGCGGTGGGATGGGGGGACTCAGCCTCTCTGGTTATAGCACCGTCCATGACAGCGGCTGCTGAAGCTTCACCAAATATGGGCATATTGAAGGAATGCTGCTCCGTTCTCGGACAGCGCGCTCGGAGCATCTCCTTTGGATGGTGGAAAACAGTGCGGCAAAGGGCCTCAGAGACGACGCATGTCTCACACACTCTGACTTTCAACAAGCCCTGGGTTAACTGGCTCCATTTCAGCCAAAGGCTTTTAGTGGTGGTGGTGATTTCTTTTTTTTTTTCTTTCCCCAGGGGCTGTCAGCTGCCAATACAAATTTTTGTTTTCACGTGTAGAAACTAACATTTTTCCCCCAGTGCTCTGGAAGTCATTTTATTTCCTATGAAATTATAATTCCTACATAATTCATGCTCAAGTGTTTGGATTTGGTCAGACAGGAAACCGAAACGATCTCTCAACTCAACTACTGTGCTATTTCTTTTGGTCCAAGCACTGCTGGTGCCAAGTGACCCCCCCCCCTCTCTCTCTCTCTCAAACTCAAACGATTCCCACTGCCAAATCAGGGTAAAGCAAATCAATCTCCAAAGTAAGGAAAATCCATTTAGTTGCTTTGATACCTGCACTTGCTAGGAGTCATGTGCGTTGCTGTCTATTCAATCCTGCCTGCTGGCAGAGGTTGAAACCACTGCACGCTAATCTTGTAAAGACGAACAGTGCCACCTTTATTAGAGCTGCTAGACAACTTGAGCACGGAGACTTTGGAGTCGCTCGGACCACAGGCGCACGCAGCTTCCTTGCCGTGGATTAGCGTTCCTGGTCAGGAGCATAACTTGTCTCCCCCACGAACCAACACCGGTAAATATGAAAACGGTCTCGTCTCGTTTTCGTTTTGCCTCTTCTACTCCAAGTCATTCCGTTATCTTTTACGGTGATCCCAATTCAGTTGGCTCTCAGGGGAGTCCGCCGCAACCCAAAAACGATGTTTTAATTTCTGCTCTGACTACGGAGGTGCTCTGAGAGACTTTTTCTTTTTTTTTTTTTTTCTTCCTTTTTCTCTTTTCCCTGACCTAATTTCCAGGCCTCCCAGAGACTTCCCCTCCGCAGATGAAAAGAGGCCGAGGAAGACAATGAGGTCTGACAGCATTCTCATGGCCCAACAATGGGAGGAAAAGCCATATTGCTCTCAAGTGCTGATGGCTAAAGCGAGCTCCTGCCACACGCTGGAAAGCACCTCAATCTGCACGTGGCCCTCACTTTATCTCCCTGGAGAGCTTCTGGACACACATATGCGCGCGCGCACACACACACACACACACACACACACACACACACACACACAGAATACCCTCACCACCTCCCAACAAAATTTCTGCTGTAATACTGAGGATAGACTCCTTCTGGTATCTACCATGTTCAGCAATGTGTGCGCTTATGGAATGGTGCTGACCAGCCAAGCTGAAGTTCCCATTAGGACTCTAATAAGGTGATGGGAGTGGAAGAGAGGGAGGGAGGGAGAGAGAGAGGGAGAGAGAGAGAGAAAGAGAGAGGGCATGCATGTTTGTCTGGATGCTTCTGCTGCCGCGGGGGCCTCTCGAGAAAGCTCTCCGTCTTCCTGACAGGCAGTCAGCGTGTGGGCCTCACTGTTTACATACAAACGGCCTAATCTCCAGGCCGATCAAGCGGCTAATTTGGTCGCCCGTGTCGCATTCCAGCGAGACGAACAGCCCAGGCCAAGAGCCCATTAACTCCGACGCGTTGGTGACGTTCTGTTCATTGCCGCCTACACGCTGCCGCCACTCTCTGCTGCTCGTCTCCCCTTGCCCCCAAAGCGTCTCTCTCTCTCTCTCTCTGAACTTGTTTGTGGCTTTGAAGTGACGGCTTCCCGCAGGGGCGGAGCTACTTGAATGCCATGTGTGGAACTTTTTTTTCCCCTGTTCATGTGCCATTTGAAGTGGCCAGTCCAGGTTCAGGGCTAGTTTTGTACTGTGTTATGTAAACACAAATCAAGCCACAGGAGCACCGACTCTTGAAGTTCAACACTAATTTCAGTCTGTCTCGGTGGGGGAAATACGCCAATGTTCTCCAAAGAGAGAGCCACTCTAGTTTATTTATTTGTCTATAATATGATAACTAAGGATTCTGATCAAAAATGAACCCTGTATGGATTCCCAGCACACCGTGATAATGGTCCTTACCGATTCATCCAATGCGAAGCGTAGGCAGCCATGTTCGTAGAGCACAAAGAACCGCCGTTGCCATTTCTGCAATTAAATGGAAAAAAAAAAAAAAGAGTTCAGGCATAATCAAATCAAACTAGAACATTCCTCAGACTAAAAGTGTGGACCTGTGAACTAATCATGTGTCTTGACCCATTCTACCAGATAAAAGTGTGTCGCAAGTAAACACCAGTACAGGGTTTAAGGTGCTACAGCTGACTACTCGGCAACACATTATGCAAGACGTTTCCCTCAAATCCCTTTACTGCACAATCAACAGGGGGTCAATGCATGACCCTGCCATTTGATAGTGTGTCACATGCACAGACTATACAATCCATCCAACGCATGAAAAAGGCATGATGCTCCTTTCCCTTTTTCTTCTTGCTGCTTCTCGCTACGTTCTTCTAAACCCCCCCCCCCCCAACCCCCATCTTACCCGTGATCTTTGCATAGGATTGTCAAAGTCTGTTCCCTCTGGAGCCAAACACAGCCAGCCTCCATAAATAGGTTTGGCCTGGAAAAAAAGAAGAAAGAGAAAGAGAGAGAGAGAGTAGAAGAGACAGTAAATTAGGCAATGATTAAAACTGTGCACCAGCTTTGAGAGAGAGAGAGAGAGAGAGAGAGAGAGAGAGAGAGAGAGAGAGAGAGACACTTTGGCATCCAGATGTCGAACGCGTTGCTCTACCATACGGTTTTAATAAGAGAGGTTGTTCGGTTTAGTTTCCTCTGAAATCTTAGGTCTGCTTGGGTCTCTGACTGATAAACAGGCTTTGTTTGTTGGTGAGGAGCAAGGCAGAGTCAACACCACTTCATCGCAAAAAGAAACACAGCCACAGTTAGGGCTAGGACGACATTCTCTCCCACTGACAATTCCATGATGACAAAACCAAAGCTCTTGATTTGTCCTGACTTTCTCTGATTGCTAACAGGAAAGACACAAAGGCTTCCCCTCACCGTTTGCACTTCAGAAAAACTCACAATGACCTAAATATGTGTCTCTGGCCTGCAGCTGTCAGTGAACCTGAAAGACTATTTCGCCCAAGGGTCCTGAGGAAGTGTCTCACCTGCTGTCAAGGCAGGTAATTTACAACCGCGGGACTGAATGATCAGAGTGACAGTCAATAACAGCTCTTAAATTTCCCCTCCTGCTGCTGCTGCTGCTGCTAGTCCTTCAAGAACTGATTTATTTGTTTCCTCGGCATTATAACAAAACTCCAGCCACGTAGCATAGGACTTGGGAAAACCTTGAGAACATTAAAGGAACCAGAAGAGCCTGACCTGCAAAATATTAACTTTAACAACAAGTGTTATTGCACAGTGGTTCAATGGTTCATCTTGCAAAAACAAAAACTGCGTTAGTCATTCAACTGTTGGGTGACAACAACGGAGAAATCTCAACAAGGAAACCTAAGCTCCATAAAGGAGCTGGTTCCTGCTCACTGCTCATCACAAAAAAATGCATCAAACTCCAGTTTGTGCACACCTGACAGGCTTTAAGATCTAAGACCCTCTTTGCCCAATGAGCTAATTTTCTCCAGGCCTCTTCCTCTAAAAATAAAGAAGGGGGAGCGTATGTGTGTGTGTGTGTGTTTGTGTATGGGGGGGGGGGGGGGTGACCAAAAAAAAAAAAAAAAACACAGCTCCAGAAAAACAAAACAAAAACACAGCTGGTCTGGTCCCATAGCATGCAGTGCTGGGGAGCTGTGGAGCCAGGAGAGGTCCGCCACGCCCTGCTCTTCCTCCACACATTGAGGGCCGGCTTCCTCTCGTCCAGAACTCCTGTAACCCCGTGGCCCTCCAGTCGGCATCGGGTTTAACTTCCAATTTCCTCCCGGGCCGAGGCTCATGGGAGGGAGGGGTGGTGGTGGAGAGGTGCAGGGGATGAGGGGCTTGGCGGTAGAGGATTGAAAGAAAAAAAAAGGGGGGGGGGTGCAGGCTGGTCCCTGCGGACCGCTTTATCCCAGCATCCACCTCACCTCTGGATGCACTCCGCTCACAAGGCCTCCGGTTAGCACACACAGTGACCCTCCACCCCCCCCCCTCTTTTCCACAAATGTCCCATGTCCCATGTCCTCACCCCTCCCCATCCCAGCCAAAGGCAAAGCAGACGCTTCAGAAGTGGGAGTGACCTTTGAGCAACTCTTGCTTCGGTTTCCCAACCCACACTTCCTTTCACAAGCCCCCCCCTCCCACCCCTCTTTACACACGCACGTACATGTACACACACACACACACACACACACACTCAGCTGACTCCCACCTCCCCCTTTTTCAAACTACTAAGAGAGAGAACAGACATACTAGTTACAGAAATGAAACACGACACTGGGCTCTAACGGTTTTTGAGGAAAGTCACAAGAGGCAGCCTAAAAAAAGTTCCACACAACAACAAAACAAAACAAAAGAAAAAACAAAAGTAGCTTTGCCTCAATTCCGACCAATAGCCTAACAAAACAAGTCAGGGTAAACTAAATCCGTCAACCCCCCTGCTCCGTTTCACCATTAGCCTATGCTGTAAGATCTACGTCTGCCTGCGTTGGTACACTAACAAAAGGTTATTAATACAGGGTCTACCGAAAACTCGAATGGGTGGCTCTGCTCGGACCAAATTACAGCATCAATTTCATGGAACAGTGAATGCCAGCCACTCTGATTTAATTGGGCACTCCTTCATCACAGAGTATTATGTAAGGGCATGCAAGTGCATCTGATCCTTAATGGGCAGCCTATCCGCCCCCATTATTCCATCCAGTTTTCAATCAAAGGTCAATAACTTCCTACTGAATAAGCTCAACAGAGAGTGGAGCATGTGCCATTCATCAAGTCAATCCAGGGATGAGTAAGAGGCCTTTGAGATGACCAGGGGCCCGTTTGCTAAAGGCAAAATTGCTAACCGAGTAAGCAACTCTGTTGGTTGCAATGTCATTTCCCATTGCCAACCAACTTAGTTGCTAACTGGCTAGCAACTATGCTTTTGGGGAATGGAGGCCTGAACAGCAGCTTACAAATGTACTTTGCACTTGCTGACAATTCTGGTCAACTAAAATGGTTTGTTGGTTGTCCATAACTTAGCATCTGCCATTTGCTTTTAGCCCACTGTGCATGATTGATCGGTGATAAAAACTAAACAATTATGTATTATTTCCACGAGCATTTGTAGCGTTGATTGACGCATTAGTGTATAATGGTTTATTTTCCAGCGGCTGGCTACATTTTTGAAGTCCTGATTATGGAAAGACCACATGCAACGACCATAATGCGAACCATCAAACTTGCGCTCTGCCGTCAATGTTTCCGAGCCTTGAAGTGAACTTTTACTTCATCCCAGGGGGATTATCTGGTGATGCAATCCACTAGGATGACTCATGAGGTAGCCCAGTGAAAGGGTTAACTGGTGCTAATCACACACAGCACACCACCCCACGCACGTGTACAGGAGGATGCTGACGCTGCTGTTCAGACCTTAAGCCACGTTCAGAGAGCCATCTGGTCCAAAAGAGCCATGGGACCAATTAAGAAATGACAGAACCCTCTTGGCCTAGGAAGTTCAACACCCACCCTCCCCTCCCCTCCCCACATTCTCATTCACAACTTCTATACGTTTTAGGGAGACAACGGGGTTAATGTTTGTTGTTGTGCTTATTAAATTCAGTCCCTGTGAGGGCTGATGCTTGGGATGAAGTTTTCCAAGGCGTGCAGCTTTAAAAAGCGCTTCTTCATGGCAGGCGCCCAGCACAGGATTATGCAGCCTACAGATAATTAGAGAACATGATGACGACAGATGCATAAGTCCAGAAAGTGGGGCGTCCTCAGCGCACTCCTCCCTTCTCATCTGGCTGTTTAGCCGCACAGCCAATGCCTTCAGTGAAGCCGGACTGTACTGGGACTGTACTGGGCAGCAGGTAGCGCACGATACGCTACTTTGAAGTGCTGTCTGGAGAATATCCTGGATTTGTTGCATGACTGAAGAGTTTTGGCCAAAAGCAAAGGAGAAGAATTAAGGTCCTTAGAGGACCCAGACACAATGTTCACTTAGTCCAATAAATACTGGGCATGGCAACCAAGGGCAGCATCACCTAGAAACCAAAGAATTCGAAAGCAAGGGAAATATGGAACACCACTGGCAAAGGCCGTGGCAGTGTGGCCGTTATGCGTGCTGACATTAACTGTGCTTTTAAGTTCTTGTCTTGAACAGAAATGTGAAAGAATGTGTGATATATAAAAGCAGCTGAACAACTGAAGGTTAACTGTAGGCTCTCATCCAAAGAATCAAAGTGTTACTTAAGTGCACTGGGTCAACAACACCATGATTGACTGAACATGCTTACATAGAACTTAACATCCAAACTTTTATTTATAAACTAGGAAAACAGGAAACTGATGTATTTACATCCTTTAATCCAAAAGGCATATTTAGCCAAATAGGTCAAGAGTGACTTTATTAATAAGGGCTGATTAGGCAGAGAGTAAACTAATTTGCCTTGCAAATTAGTAACCTATGGCCATTTTACCGCATTTGATTGATTTAACAGCAAGGTCAGTTATCTTCTTTTTGATTTAATCTATTTTTAAAGTGCTAGTGGCTTAATAAAAATAGTCAAGATGATTTGGATTACTGACAAAGACAACTCACAGAAGTTAGATGCATGAAGACATGAGTTTCTAACTAAACTTTATGATCTGTCTTCCAAACAGTCCATTAGCCGAAATTTGCACCGACGGACAAGTCGGCTCAAGACAATTATCCTGCTATAGTGGAGCAGGCAAGAGTTGCCAACTAGTGAATAATTAAAGCCAGTGAGACAAACAACCACAGGGCTGCAGGGAACCTCCTGTTATACCTTCAGGTGGAATTATAGAACAACTGCTCTCTCACAAACAAGCTTTCCTAGTAGAAACATCTGCACTTGGAGTTTGAAAAAAGGGAGTGTAAAATGTCACTCTCAAGGCTCTAGTGCTAGTGAGTATACCACGGGCTGTCAACTGATAATGTGAACAGACAAAAAGGAGAAACAAAAATGCAGAGTGGCGATTACTGTTGGTTTTGAAGTCCTAAGGTCTCCATTATCTGAAACATTCCAATCACTTTCTCACAAAGTGTGGGGGTTTTGTTGGCCAAAGGAGAATAGAGCCAGATAGCAAGCCATAAACACACTGCCTGACACATTCAAAGCATCAGCAAAGATTTGTAACTTTAGGAATACACATGATAGCAACTATCATTTCAAAACTGTGTGTGTGTTTAAATCCTTGATTTTCGAAAAACAAAAACTGAGATTATCAATCTTCAAGCTTCTCTCTGTGCTCTCAACACACAGACCCACTAGAACTTAATCCAACTCAATGTTCTGGTTGTGGGCTCCCAATACATGTCAGTTTTTAATGACTGCCCGTCACCCTTAGGATGTGACACACAAACGGAGAAAGCCAATTAAGCTGGCAATCACCCACTGTAATACCTCAGCAATTGTTAATGCCAAACAATCACAGCAGGGTCTGTTAATCACTTAGACATCTTGCTGTCAAAAAACTTGCCAACTGGTTTAGTATAGGTTAAGTCAGTGGTGGTGTTAAAATACCTAAACTTACACAGAGAGAGTGCACGGAGAAATGACTGTTAGAAGCATATTATTGTTACCATCGACATAAATTAACGTTACATTGCGCGTCAAAGTAGCATCTGTCAGTCGATAATGGTTACAAAATTTCAAAGTGGGGAGGCAACAATGTTCATGATGGCACAACGTCGCATTTCGTGACAGTAGCCTACTTGGAATTTTGGATACAATTTACATTTCACATTTAGGGTTTTGATTTTAAATGTAGGTTATTTACCTGGTTCAGATCTTGGTCGGTCAGTAGATGTAGCTCCCGGGGTTTGAAACAGTTTTGACATTTGCTTTTATTGAAAATGTTCGCTTGAAATTTCCTACAGGGATTTTCTTTAGCGGTGGACATCGTAGTTTTCCTTTCTGTCCCAATGGCTCGATATTTGACTGTTCAAGTGACAAGATTTAAATCACTCCGTTAATATCTTGTAACTAAGCTATTTATCCCATTCGAAGGAAGGGCACTCTGATCCCATGCATGATCCAAACCACGGGGTTAGTGTGATCTTCTCCTTGTTAAAAACGGAATGGCTGCAAGACTCCACTTAGGAATTTATTAATGGTTTAGTTATATTCCCCAGTAATCGATAGCTAGCCTGCAAGCTAGCTACCTTGTCTGATGTATATTGCTTAGTCCATGGCCTGTCCCCACAAAGCCAGTAGGGAGCGATTAAATAGCTAGTTTGTAATCAATACTGTTACCAAGCCAGCAGTAAACAAAGCAATTTCACAATTCCTTAACGACTAATACCAAGAGCTAAAATTTCAGTGTCCGCGGGGAAAAGAAAAGAATCCCATTCCAAAAAAACACATAACAATTGAGGTGGGGTTCCGACAAATCCAATGGTAGCAATTGCTCATTACGAAGTTTACCACCGCTTCTTCATGAGCTAGCAAGTTAGCCCGCTAAAGAAATTTCTCCTGGTTCTTTCGCAAGGTTGTGCGACTCCAAAATTCCGCTCCTCGTTTCATTTTAGTTTCCGCCGCAAAAAACAAATACAGACGAGGCAGTCCAATAGAATGAATCTATCAAAAAGGTATTTATCATGCTTTTTTTTCTAGAGCTAACTAGCTACGCTCCATGGTATCCCGTATTTTCTCCCCTTTTTTCGTGTTAGCTCTTTCCCAATGGAGGGAGGTCGCGAGCACACAGATTTGCGGTTGAAAATTCATTGTATCTCGCGAGACTACTTCTGAACGCCATCTTGCACATGCATGGGCCATGGGAGGGGGTTATTTCGTTATTTTACTGTCTAGTTATTTTCTTGGTCTGAAGTATAGCAGTATTTCAACTGTGCATGCTGCCATTTCTTTGATTCTTTCTTTCTTTCTTTTTTAACATACCGGGATGTTCCTCTATGTGTGGTGCTATATATAATAGGGGTCCATATAATACTGTAGGGGCCATAGGCTGGTATGCCTTTGAAACATAGAGTAGGCTTCTGTTTTGAAAGATGTCTAGGCCAGTCGGCCTCTCACCTGTTTCTCATAGGCCACAGGGATTTTACACATTAATAGGAATTGGTTGATAAGTTATCTTGCCATCTTATTGGAATTAAATGAAATTAAATTTAGTTGAGAGACCAAGGAAGAAATTTTCTCAGCAGTAGGCCCTAGGTCAATTCAGATATCATAGCCTAGGCCTACTCTATTCTCATTGTTTCAGACTAATTCCTAAAGGGTCTTTAAAGAAACACAACAGTGAAGGGGAAAATTCGCAATGCAATATTATTTCACTTTTGATATTATTTTATGCTATTTTCAAATAGTTACAGTGTTATTTTCAACCACATAATAGCTCTTTCATTTTGTTTTAGCATAGGCTATTCATTAGCACATCTGTTCATTTTCATTTGATGAGTTGTCATGATTCCAGTCACACAACATGAAAATAACCCAAGTCAGCTACAGTCTATTAAAAGAACCCAGGCTGCAGCACACTTCTTTGACTGCCCCACACAGAGGGGTGTATGTGAATGGACGAGGAAGCAGGCATCAAGCTGGTTACCTAACCAAAGGCAGGAAAACACTTTCCCAGCGGAGGATTACTACTTACATAGCCTACGCTGTAAGTGAACTCATATAATCCAGCTAGTGAATTTGTTGTGGCTGAGCAGTAGTCATTAATCATGTTTTAGCCTTCTTTGCTCACTCTGGAATGTGCTTAACAAACTGGAACCCCAATCCTTTAAGAAAGGATACTATTTCCCTGAACACTAACAAGTAACACCAACTTTGAATTGTCTTCCTATTTTTTGAAGCATGAGTAGAAGTAAACTTGTCTCTGTCCTTGTTTGCTCTCCTTTGCTCTTGAATATCCAGTGACAGTATCCTGGAGGTGACACACTGCACGGCATTTGAAGTTATGGCTTAGTCTAGGCCAACATATATTTAGACGCTGTCCTCAGACACACTGTACATGGCAACAGTGAAACAGTTGCTCCCAGAGAGAACAAATGTTGCTGTATTAAGACTGGGGGAGCCTAGTAGGCTACAGAACTCTATTCTGTGCTGTTTACAGGAAGTCACTTTATGGCACTTTGCTGCAAGTTTCTCAACTTCTTTTGGAAAAGTGACCCCTGATAGTTCTTTTGTGTAGAGAATTTCAAATAAATTCTTTCAAATACTCCAAAATGAATTTCAGATACAGAGGATATCAAATATGTCAGGAGAAATGTATTTGACAATACTGTACAGGCAAAGACACTATTCTAATCTTGAACATATGACCACATCTCCTAAATGTATGCTTTTTTGTATTAATTGACAGTTTTGTTTGTAATAGACTCATTTATGTCACAGCCAACAAATCACAAAATAATCAGCTATTTACACAAAGCATGAAACACGACCCACTTCTTGTTTCTATTCATGCCGCCATCCTTTGGAGTATGTTTTTGGGGAACCTCCTCTGTTTTCCTGTCATTTGGTCAGTCACTAATCACAATACCATGTGCACTCCACAACATGTCAACCACACAAGAGGCTGCTTTGCTTGTCCTCAGCTGTTCACAGCATATCACCCACAGAGACAGAGTTTGTTTTCCTTTCTTTCTGTGTGTTTGCGTAGAGGTAATTTACCCCTCCCTCTCCTGTTAAAACTTGTCTTTCAGAGAATGGGTGTTCCGTCAGTGATGGTGCTACCCATGTTGGTGGTGGTGATGGCTGGGATCTATTATGTGTACAATGAGGTCATCCGGTTCATGTCCAAGTCTGTGGTGCGGAACAAAGTGGTTGTGATAACAGATGCTGTGTCAGGAATGGGAAGTGGTAATACTCTTACAGATTCAATTTTCAACTGATTCTATGCTGCTACATTGACTTGTCAATACGGTCCTGTTTCTATGCAAGCATCGTGCTTTTATGAATTTAATCGATCGATAAATGTTGCCAGGCAGTTTTGTGCTTCCACACATTGCGCCGATTGCTTTAAAACAGTCAAGTTAACTCAGACTGTCCAAAAATGTGCTAAATGCTAAAGCAAATAGTGCACAAAGATTCAACTGTAGCATATTCACTAGGAAAACCATTACCTACAATCCAAACATGAAAACAATGCAAATGTCTTTGTATATGGTGACACCCTGAGGGCCCTGCACTGCAGAATGGCATTCCTTTCAATCTTCTCTTTATTGTTTTGGAGTTGCAACACTACACACTTGAAGAGCGAAAGAGATTTCAGTTGTAGAACCAGCAGGCCATATCTCAGCACTTGGGACTGGCAAATGACAATGATTTTTGTTAGACTGCAGTTATTGTTAACTGTGATGCAGACCGAATGAATGCAGAATTGTGATAGTTATGATCATATCTGACATAGCTGCTGACACATTTTGTAGCACTGTATAGAGAAATAATATGGCAGCCAGTAGTTTTCCATCGTAAATGTTAACACTTTTTTGATTCTACATTTTTTTTCCTTGTATATTTCAGAATGTGCCAAACTCCTCCACAAAGGTGGTGCCAGGCTCATCCTATGTGGGCCAAGCTGGGATAAACTGGAGTCCCTGCAAGACTCCCTGTGTAATGGTTCAGACCCCAGTGAGGTGAGAGAAATAATAAGAGAAATAGAGAAAGGTGAGAAATAATAATGGAAATTGTGGGAAACTGAAGAACATAATGTAACCACACACGTATACTGGCTTTTGATTTATGACACGCATAACAAGTAGTCTAGGTTCTTCCTCTTCAACTTGGGTTATAGCACAAGGAAGGATTGTATTTTCGATAACCTCAAAGCACTAACACCTGAGACAGACGCCATGGATGTCTTGCATCAGACAGGATATCCTCCACACGAGACACTCAGCCACTGTGTCTGGACTCTGGACCCTTTCAGGTTTCATCTTGACTCGACCCAACTGGTCCCTCAGTCCATTTCATTTCTCGTCTATTGCAATCTCAAAGCTCCTCTCTCTGTCATCTCTGTGTCACCGTTAATGCTTCCTCCTCCCTGGTCAACAATGGCAGGATATCCTCCCTGACAATTCTCTGTCCAGTGGTCCCTCTGACATACACAGGGAACCACCAGTGATCATGGATTGACAAAAACTCATTGCACATTTGAGTCAATGTTGAATGTAAAGGGAGAATAAATAAATCAATAAATTTCCTCTTAGTTATAGGCATTCTATTGTAGGTTATGGACCAAACTACATGCTGTACAATGATGTAGGCCTACTTGATAAATATAACTGCATTCATTGGTTTGTATTTACATCTGGATCAGAATATTTACCATCTTACATTCTGCAAGCACCTTTATTGCAGTAACAGTGACAACAGCTTAGAATAAGGTGCACTAAGGACTGAGAACACTGAGGAGTTTTGCAGTGAAACTAGTGCACAAGCTTCTTTAAAAGCACACAAAACCATCCAAATACTCCCAAAAGGCTTATTGACACTAGCCTGATGCATCAAACACTTTCACATCGTTTCAGTTTGTGCAAAGCGTCTGAATCCTGTCCACTGGCCTATATTTCTGCTTCAACCCGTTGCTTCCATTTGATTGTTGTGACATATGACGTATGACGTATGCACTGGAACGCACTGTTTGAATTCAAGGTTATCGCTTTCAGCCTGAAAGATGATTGGCCTGACAAGCTCAGACAACCACTGATTCCGCTCCTTGGATTGAACCTGGTCTATCAGTCATGACTAGACTATACAGTACATTTTAATGTTATAGTCTGGCTTGTCAGGCTGGTTACTAACTATATACCATCCAAACAACTTGAAGATGATACTAAAGCAAGCAGTCTGATAAAAAAGGATGCTTCAAATAGTGGTGAATTGTTAGCGCTGCTTTAATGTAAGAAAATGTGATTTATTATGTTTTGTAAATATGTGTAGGCCTAATGTATGAGTATTATTAGCCTTTTTAAAAAAGTATGCAAGCGAACACACCGTGAGCTCATGTTGGCTTTCACACTAGTTCATCCTCCATGTCCATCCGTGATAAGAGCATCTGGTTTCCATCCCTGTGATGTGCGCTATCTTGCGTTTCCTGCCACAGACCTTCACGCCCAAGCTGGTGCTGCTGGACTTCACCGATATGGCTGGCATGCAGGACGTGGCTGCCGACGTGGTGGACTGCTACGGCTGTGTGGACATCCTGATCTGCAACAGCAGCATGAAGGTCAAAGCCCCCGTCCAGAACCTGTCCCTGGAGATGGACAGGAACATCATGGACATGAACTACTTTGGACCCGCCGCTCTGGTAAAAGGTGAACCCAAACATTAATAAAAAAATGTGTGTGTGTGTGTGGAGGGGGGGGGGGTGTTGTGACGGAAACTATTAAAACTGAGAGTAGAGTGTTAAATTTCATGCAAAAATAATACTTATTTGATCATGAGCACAACAAATATGGTTCAATTATTCTAAAAACACTCACTCTAAAAAACTCTGAACACAGTTCACTCTCGCAAATGCAGTTGTAATTGATGCCACTGCTTTCTCTGTGTGTACATATAAAGCTCTACATGCAATGCTGTTGCGTTCTAAACAGAAGGGCTTGTGCAACATGCAGGTATGTCTAAGTAGGTGTTGCACTCAGCGGAAGAATGTGGCTTGCCTTTGAAATGCGGTGTGGCCTCACTCATTACAGGTGTTCTGCCCTCCATGATCTCCAGAAGGACAGGCCACTTCCTGCTGGTGAACAGCATCCAGGGCAGACTGTCTGTCCCATTCCGCACCTCGTGTAAGTTTGCTGGATCTCTAGCAACAAAGATGTCATTTTACGCCAGAGGCTAAAGACTAGAAATATTTTAAAACTTAGATATGCATAATATCAAAAGGTATTGCACTTATACATAGTACAATTCAGTTTCTTCTCTTTTAATGGTGATAACATTTCAGGATATGAAAGATTCCAGCTCTAATGTTCTAAAATGAATTATATATATGTTGTAAACTGAATTATAGTTCACTTTCAAAACTGACTGCGGTACTTTATCTGCCTTTAGGAAAAAAAGAAGACATTTTTACATTTGCTCACCTAACATGACATTTGTCATATTGTTTTAAATATTTTTCCACCCTGCTATTACTAATCTCCACACCCTGAGCTGTCAGCTTTTGATATACGAACAGCTGAGTCACACATATGTTACTGCCTGACACCCGTACGCCTTTTGCATTCAAGATGCTGCCTCCAAGCACGCTGTCCAGGCCTTCTTCGACTGCCTGCGGGCGGAGGTGGAGGAGTACGGCATTTCCGTCAGCACCATCAGTCACACCTACATCAACGCCTCGCAGAAAGAGACCGCACCCTCCTCCTCCTCCTCCTCCTCCTCCACTTCTTCCAAGATTTTCAATTCCCTGCTGGCCTGTGAGTAATATCCCTCCCCCTCAGAGCACTGCCCCTGGCTCTGTCTGTGGGGCACATCATCAGCGCTGCTCTTGTATTTATGCAGCCCATTGCTGAGAGGTCACCCTCCCCATGCACTGCTGGGCTGACAACCATACCAGCCCTTGCACGGATAGCATGCAAAACACCAGGGATTGGTTGACGACGTGCGCAGGCTTTTTTACAAGGCATGGCGTGGAACGAAAATTTGTTTTTCCCCCTCCGTGCTGTTGTGAAAGCGTGTTTATTTTGGGGGTTTGTTTTCAAGGGAATAATTAGTCGGCAACCTGTGTGGCTGAGCGAGAGAAGAAATGATTAGTTGGGGTGTTAAGATGTGATAACATTCACAAGGGCGGTGCCACAGACTTTTGGGCATGGTAGTGCATGCCAGTTAGTAATCGGCTACTTAGTGATTCAAGTCTCGCCTTGTTCTCTTTCTCTTTCTCTCTCTCTCTCTCTCTCTTTCTCTCACCCTCTCTCTCTCACCCTCTCTCTCTGGCTACATGCTTAGACAGTGGCAAAAAGGAAAATGAAACTGAAAAATTTGATTGTTAAGCATGTTGACATTTTGCACTGAACACTGATAAATTTAGTAGCACAGTGGGAACTGATAATATTATTATGCAACTAAATGTAATAATATTTACATACGATTTCAAGACCTCCCTTTTCCAGTGTGAGTGATTTTGATTAAAAAATGCTGTAGTCACACCACTTGATGAATCACAGTAATCACTCGATTTTTCCCATATTTGCGGTCTCCCGTTGCCAGACATCTATAGACAGCTAAATCATGGCGTGACCCCCGAGGACCTGGCCAATGAGATTGTGCGACTGGTGAACTGGAAGCGGAGGGAGGTGCTGTTGGCCCACCCCATCCCTCAGTTGGCCCTCTGCTTGCGCTGCCTCTTCCCCAGTGCCTTCTTCTCCGTGGTGGCCGCGGGAGTCAAGGACGGACCCATGGCTGAGCAGCTGATGAAGTGATAGAGTGGGCTAGAAGAAAGGCAAGAAACAAACAAACAAACAAACAAACAAGCAGAGGTCATATTTGCAGAGTACTAAATATGAGTGCTGGGGCTTTGGTGTGAAGATCAGTTAGGGGAAATATGCAAAACAAAAGTGTTGTGGACAAATCTTGTTGGTTTACATTCTTCTGAAAGATCTACCTTACACAACCTACAACACCTACATTACACGTGTTGTCTTAGCTGGCTTATTGAGTACATACATGACACTAAACTGAAAAGCAGAGTGAACTTTACATTTTTATACCAAAGTCTGCATAAGGCTTGTACAATGTCCATGTTACTGTAATGCTGAACTTTGGAGCGTTCTCTTTCAAGTGTCAGCTCTAGGGTTGCTTTGCATTCATGTCCTGTAGATGGCGCCAGTTTCTTTACTATAACCTAGCCGAGGTTAAACCTGCTGAATCACTGTTCACAGTCCAAATGGAGATTTAACCAGTCGTGACGCTTTGATCATGTCAATCTGTGATTAAAATGTGTTCCTAGTTCCAAGTTCATTGATAGGCTACTGAGCTATTTGGCTATAGGCTATTGCTATTTGGTGACATAGAGGCCTATTTCTGAAGTGACCACCAACAATTTATGTAAGTTGATTTGGGTGTCTAAATAAAATGCAGTATCCAACGCTGATGCTGATATGTTGATCTGTCTTAACAATAAAACTTAAATGTTTTAAATACCGATATGGTGTCCGTATGCATTGGGCTACAGACGTTTGCGCGCGCCCACCCGCACAAACTGCAGGCTATGTGAGGAAGGGCATTGAAACCGGACAAAATCAATTGATCTTAATTATTTAGATGTCTTAATAGGATAGGCCTCTCGTGAACCACGAGAACCACCATACCCTGATAATAACGGTAAGTAAGTAGAGAAATGTACCCTACATTTCGTCCACAATAGGTTTGAGTAGGCCTCTGTGAATACATTAGCCTATTTAAATAGAATGATCAGATGACAGAATGATGATTGGCCAAACGACACTGGGAACAAAGCATATGCCTAGACCTACATAACAGGCCTTGACAATGCACAGAATCGACCAATATATAAACCCTGTCTCTGAACTATTGCATTGGCATTCCTTGGGTACAAGACAACCCACCGCATGTATTTTAAATAGGCTAGCGTGACTGCCGAGCTGTAGCACCATATCACCGCTCATGTCGTGTCTGTGGTGTAGCATCTTGAAGCCCGTCACTCATCGCGCGCTGTGATCCTAATGAACACAGGCTGCTGCGTTCTTATGTAAATTCCGCGCCGAGATGGATCGGCTGCCCCAAGTTGAAGTCCAGCTGGTCTTCGGGGGTCTTTATTTGGCAGGTCATTTACCCCTGTGGGATTTGACCCTTTTCTTTTTTCTCCTTTGTACGAAAATGTGCTCGCATTCTGACAGCCGCATAAATAAAGCCAATTTGCTGATATCTGGGAACAGAACATTTACATTTGACTCAAGTATATTTGAAGAAGGCGTATTCCTCGCTTCCTGCCTTCCTACCGTCTGTATTTCAGTTTCATATTAAACTATATAGGACTTATAAACATTCAATGAATTTTGAGTTGAATAGGCTATCTATCAACTTCACACTCAGTATGAATGGAATAATTTTTCACACCTCGCTGCTTTCTGAAAAGTCTGTAGGATATCTATCTGCAGGTTTTAATTTGTCGTATCCTTTGACATTGTTCACCCTTTGACGGGCAAGTGATGTGCAGTCCTTTTGAGGTCAGAAACAATTCCAGTGTGGACAACATAAAAGCATGGTTGAAGCAGCTCCACAATTTGTCAGATGGGCAAATTCTTTGCAGTAGGCTACCAACGCAGAACCATTTGGCTCTTAATGGAACCCACAGAAATGGTCCCAGTGTAGGCCTATATTGACAAAGTTCAAGAACCCTTTTTTCTCTTCTAAAGATCACAGTGATTGTCTGAGGTGATGAGATGACAAATCCAAAGAGTACCTGGGTGGGATATTTTCCACCACAAATGGGTCTGAGAGTGAGGGGGGGAAGGACTCTTATTAATATTTAAAAGGCAGTCTTATTGATGGAGCTGTGATTTACGGGGGTTATGGTGGGTGCTACGGTAATGATTGCCCCACACAGTGCTCAGAGCGCTGCCTGCAAAAAGCTCTCCATCAACTACAGTCACTACCCTGACACCTGCCTTACTTTAGTCATGTTTCATGGGAGGGGAAACAGACCCTTGTTCACGTTATCCGCCCAAAGGATTGGCTTTGTGCTTTTCTTTTCTTTTTTCGCACCAGCTTTTCAGAAGGAGCGGGATTTTTATTGGAGTCATTTTACAATCTACAGTTTTTATTCAGGGCATTTGTGTTTTGTTTAAAAGAAAGCCCACAAAAGAGCAGCCATAGCCTACTCACTTTTAATGTTGAAAAAGTTCATAAAATGTGAGCCGATATTAGTGTGTCTGTACCAGAGTAAGGGGGGAAATGGTGAAAATTGTAGCCCTTGCCTCCAATATAACATGACCATGGACATTGCCTGGCATGAAAAAGTGGTGTAAGATATGAAAACAGTGCCATTGTCCTATTTTAAAGGATTGCTTTTCTTTTTCCAGATTAGATTTTAATCTGGAGATCTGAGAGTGCAGTAATCTTTGATTAAACCTCACTACTTGTGACTGACCCGCTCCTTACAAGGATCCGCAGAGGAATGACAAGGGCTTTCAAGGTTTTTCATTTTCTCTCCAAAGGAAGAGTCAAGTGCAGCCGCCCGAAAGAATGGATACCTCTTTTCCCCATAATCCCTCAGCTACTGTCTATTTAATACCCCTAACAAAATGTGTAGGACCCGGGATTTGTGTGTGTTTTCATGCTCTGCAACTAACATGTGAGGCACGGTTCACATGAGAGCCATGCATTATTTGTCATATGGTCACGCTTGAGTGAATGTGCTTCGGTGCTACATGAGATCTACGGAACAGATGTTACATTGTCATACTCATTAGTGACCAACATTAATGATAATCTCTTTAATTAGTGGAATTAATTATCATAAGTGACAACAGCGCATGTGAAGGGAATGAACACAATTAAAAGGTGCATTAAACAGCATCTTTTATGCATGATTAATGCCAGATTTCTTAATTTCAGAACCTCTGTTTTTTTTAATTATGTCAGTTTAAAGTGAAACCTTGATATTAACTTTACATGTCAGAAGTTTTGTTAATATGGCCAACAGCACCATGGATGCAGGCACAATCAAGCCAAACGTACAGTGTAAGTTTTTAAATGTTGGAGAAAAAAACAGCCTGTTCAGTTCTACAGATAATAAATGGGTGTTAAGGTACGGTATATGCATAAGCAAATGCAAGGAATAGAAGTTTGTGACTGTTGATGTAAAAAAAGCTAAAAGAAAAAAAAAGTGTGAGATTGTTGATGCATACATAAAAACATGCTATTTCTGGTGCCTACTGTGTTCTCTCAAATTCTTATTTTCTCGTTTCCCCACACAGGCAGAATGATTTACAATGCACATTTAGCTGTAGTCTGAATATTAAGGTATTAGGGGAAGTTTGCTGTATTGAGCAACATAAACCTCTTCGCTACCATGGGACCCACCTGACGGCTGATGAGAGATTGGTCAAAGCTCTTTGCTTGCAAAACTCAGAGTGCTTCCTCTTCCAAAGTTATCAGCACATAAAATGCTGTCACTTCTTGTTCTTTTTTATTTCTCTGCAAATTTCCATTAGGCACACCCGACGCAGGTTATACACCAAGTATAAAAAACTGTCTGTGGCCATTAATCTTTGTTTTGGCTTACTGCACAGTGGGGGAATTCTTTTATTATAGGGATTTCTGACGGTCATATTTTAAAGACTCTCAAGGGGATTCACAGGTACATCCAAACAAGGCCATTCATTTCAGAGGACTCAGATTAAATTCCTCTTGCCTGATAGCCCAAGATCTTGAATTTAGGGTTGGGCATTATGGGCCAACAAGGGTTCCGGGAGTTACTGAAACTGATACAGCTATTGGCAGATCAGATCACTTAGGGCATTCAGACTTAAACTTGGACTGGCGGCTCTAGTCAAGGCGTGCCAAAGAGAAATAACTGGCTTTGGTCCTGAGCTGAAAACTCTTTTATGAGCATGAGTGAAGTTTGAGAGGGAGAATCATAACAGGGACTCTTATTGGTCTTACAGTACAGTACAGTATGTCTTATTGCACCAACTGTAAGCAGATTTCACCCTCCAGCTGGCATACCTACTCTGACTCAAACCCATGCCCATGTCTCTGTGGGCAAACCCAAACCCATGCCCATGTCTCTGTGGACAAACTCAAACTCATGCCCACAGCACTGTGGGCAAACGCATGCCTGCCCTCACTCTCCTCTTAGGCAAAAGAAAGAAGCAACTTGCCCAACTCTTCAGATAAAATGGGCATTTACAAAATTGGGCTTTGGTTAAATACAGCCACTTATAGACACAGATGTCTTAGATAATCACATCACACACATCAAACGAAGACTGTTAATTACCACCTAAGTCAACAACACTGAACCACTCCATCAAAACTACTATAGTCCCACAAGATTTCAATATTTCATGGTTATCTATCCAACCCAGGCTAAATGGAGATCATTTCATTTGGGAATGATGGGGTTTCATATTTTCCTCTCCTATGCTCTTGGCCATGGAGGAGCAACCATCCTGGTCTGTGAAGCCATCAGCCAGATTGCCTTACCTCCATGCCATGCTTGGCCCACTGCGCCCAGGCCATCTGCTCACATTCCATCAGAGCCAATTGCCATTCAGACCAGGGGCTAGAGTATACTGTAGATGCTTTAGATTCAAGCTTTTAAATGGCTTTGATAGAAACCCTTATCTGTAATGTCTTTTCTTTAGTGCAGTAATACCCAGGGGCTGCCACAGGCCGAGTACCATCTCTTCTACTGCTTTTTTCCTGGTTGCTTATGCCAAAGATACTGAATAACATCAACCGTCTCTGCTTATGCGATCATCAGAGGGAGGTTTGTGTATGCGTTTCAACTGAGATACCAACCCTTCAATGAATGCTTTATTTCTGCTGATTGTAAGTAAACTAAAGTAACTAAATAACTAAATTACTATTCTTAGGTAGCCTATGCTGCCTTGCACGCTCGTTCCTAACTGCACAGCAGCCTGGAGACCATGGTTGAAATTTTCGCATGGATTTGGGAACCAATCACAGAACGGGGAAAGACAGCAAGACTATGCACAAACTTTTGGACAAACGGAACCTGAGGTCCCCCATGAGAAAATGTATAGGTGGTCCCCAGACTAAATCTCACTTGAGATTTAGACTGGTGTTAGCCAGACTAATTCTTAGGCCATCTTCAAAGCATTATTTAGAAGACTGAAGAATGAACTGTCAGTTGTCATACACAACCCTCCCCAAATAAATATTATATTTGATATGATGGATACTTGGCCTATACAATTATTCAGTGAAGCGATAACCCAGTGTTTCATATTGTGAGTGGGCTTTAGTTAGCCATACAACTACATTGTAACCTGCATGGAACAGGTGGTTCCCATCCATCGTGCCTTCTACATTTCAACGCTTGGGCTCCTGCTTCAGGGGATCCTTTGCAAATCCGATGAGAGCACAGCAAAGAAGATTAGTCTCTGTGTTACAGTCTAATAATCCAGTACAGCGGTATATCCGATTGTTATTATGACAGGTCACAGGAGGATAACAAAATTGGAGGGATATGTGTTTTAGATGTTTATCTGTGCCTGGCATGGATGCCACCAAGGATCAAAACCTGCCCTGGCAACTCACCATTGGCTTAGCTGACACGAGGGAGGGGGGGGGGGGATAAAGCTACATATTTTGCACTCATGACCCGTGAGTCATCGTGGGAGATGTACAGTTGACCTTTGTGTGTGTTGATGAAGCACCGAGCCCGTGCACAAGAGGTATGGCCTTGCGTGAGTGTGCGCACGTGAAAGCAAAACGTGAAAGCCTCTCCCAGTTCTCATCTTGCAGACCCAGGCCGCATTTAACCACAAACGATGGTGCAAATGATCTCCAGATCATCCACTTGTTTCCAAAATCATTTCCAGAATGAAAGACTTGCCTTGTTTATTTGCCTAGGAGGTTTGCTTTTATCCACTTATAGACGACGTGCTCCAAGTTTCACGTCTCTCTGTTTCAAGACTTTGGCTAATGGCTCATCAGTGTTTGACAGTTTGACATTGAGGAGGATGATCCCTGCTGTCAGAGCGTCACAGAGTGTATTGATCCTCTCTGTCTAATTGGAGATGGTAATAAAGTTTGTGTCTCTGCGCATTGATTGGCCTACTCATTATCAATCAATGTATTGGATGGCAGCATGGTTCTCTGTGTCATCCGGTGTGTGATACTCCTCAGTATCAAGCCAGAAGGTCAACCAGATTGGACCAGAATGGCGGAAGGTTTCTAGTGTGAATCTGGAAGTCTTCACTGTGGTTTTATTACCCACATTTTAATGGCACACATTAAGTTAAATTAAGCCTTTCCAGCCTCACCTCACAAGAAAATACCTCTTGGTGATATTGATTTGGGTTTGGCTTTTTTTTTTGAGAGGATATCCTTTTGGAAACTCTTTTTTTATTGGTTATGCTAACTCGGTGTGAAGTTGCTGGTGCCAACAGAAACATGAGCACTCTGGCAGCAGAGCTGATAAAATATTAAATTGAAAGCCTCCACAACCACACTATTTGTCTAAAGTGTCTTTTAGCGCTGGTTGTGGTGGCAGCGGGGAGCTGAGACCGGGGATACAGATTGAAGGGAAGGGGGGGGGGGTAAATTCTTGCAAAGCTTATTTTTATGGTAGGTTATAGATTGAAAATGGAAGTTTATGAGGAAATCCTCGTTAACGTCTCAACAAAAGCTGCGATTTCCTTACAGCAGTGCATCAAAGCACGCGTGCCACCCTGGTCCCATGCATGTGTCAAGTCCTTGAGAAAAACGGCCCAGTGTATCTTGTGATTGCCGAAGGATTAGAATGCAACAATATTGACTCTCTGTAATTACTACGAAAAGGTGGGGTGGGCGGGGGGTGGGGGTGTTCGGTTGGGTGGTTATTAGGTCTGCGGCTATTTAAGGTCGTAAAAAAAGAGCAGGGGAAAAAAAACTGTGAGTTTCATTCCTGGAATGTTGCCTCGCTGGCAGATCGTTGTACGCGCTGCTCAAATTAAACTGGGAATGGTTATGTGGAATGGGAGCCTGTGCTAATGAAACAGAAGGGGCAGGGTACAGGCAGGGGGATCGAGCGATGGTGCTGCCGGGACGCAGAGGTCCTGGGCAGCAATTATTCTCGGCTGATACCACGACAGCCACCCCCCTCCACCCCCCCACCCCCCCCAACTCACACATTTACACCCACTCACACACACACATACACACACACACACACACACACACACTCACACAAACACACTCATACACGTACACATACACCTTCACCTTTTCCCCCTCACACTCAGCATTTTTAACAATCTAAATATAAATCTGGATGTGTGTGAGTGTGTGTGTGTGTTTGTGTGTGTGTGTGTGTGTGTGTGTGTGTGTGTGTGTGTGTGTGTGTGTGTGTGTGTGTGTGTGTGCAAGCAACCGAGAGCTCCCAGTCTGATCACACTGGTTGCTAAAAAAAAGATCTGAATTTCATCAGTGAAAGGCCACAAAAATATGTTTTTCCTCCCCCTGTGTCTTTCTCTTTCCCCTCAGCACTGGTCTCTCCCCAATCGAGAGCTGAAATATGTGCACTGTCTGCTTTGAGAGGGGGCTATTGACTCTGCAACCAGTGATTATTTCCGTGACCCTTTGCTGACCCTGTTATCTCCTCTCATGATCAGTGATGGACGAACATATTTTCTCAGTTCCGTGAGACTCGGCACCTCTGGAGAGCCAAGATCGAGTGGAGCCATGGCCCAGATTGAAATTTTTAGACTGAGCATACATAGACTAAGGCAAGACTTAGAGAGTCCAAGTGTATATTTAAAGGATGTGTTTAAATTTCTTTTGCAAGTTATCCTGGAGTTGGTGAAAAAAAATGACTGATAAAAAAATATAATCCTAAAATTGTAATAGGCTATGAAAAATGCATAATTATAAGTATGAATTTTTTTATTAAGAAATGTTTACAAATTGAATGCAAAATCCAACCTCATTTACTGTAATATGCAAAGTGATAAAATCTTGTCAATGAACAATTGTTACTTTGTGTGGCCAATTAAAGTACTATTTTTAAATAGAGTTAAATAATTGGCTAGGCAATCCTTCAGGTTAAATGACAGTGCCTCTGGTTGAGATGATCACAGTATGTCATAATGATGACGGAGCAAATGGTTTTGCAGAGATGTCAACTTTTGCTTCCTGTCAAGTCAGCACCCTCTGAATTCTGCCGGACTTGACAACAGCTTTAGTGTCACATAAACCCAATTCAATTATGGGGACATTAAAGCAAATCCCATCTCCAAGATGACTTTTACTCACTGTAAGCACGAGGGCAGATGGTCGCGCTCACAGTCGCAATCATAACCCGCCTACTGGAATGCACAAAAAAAAAAAAAAATGGCCGCCATTGGATGTGAGAAGGACCCCTTGTCCCATATGGTGGGTAATTACAGAGCAAATTAAAACCTGGGCGGAGCCGAGTCTCCTTGGTAACAATAAATAAGGAGGCCTGTTCTCCAGTGTACGGAATCTGCCACTGAGTCCATAATGAAGCTGTTATGCTGTTTGCTAATGAATATTTACACAATATGCCTGTTTTACACTAATTGAACAGAATCCTATTGAAGGCAGTGGTGAGAAGGTATTGAAATGCATTCTGGTGACGATTATTATATTTTAATACAATTACTACAGTATATCTTATAATTATATTTAGGTATATTTCACTGGTAAATGTTTTGCCAACTTTCTGTCCTTGACCAGATTGATCTCTTGAAAGGTTTTCCAGAGAAGCTTTGCATTCTTCAAGACGATGAACAATCTGAGGGAAAAGCCTTGAGCTAAGCCGTGTCTCATCTCTGCTCGGAGCATCATAAAGCCCCATGCAGTTTTTTTTCTCTCCTAGTATCAGAGGGCTGAACAGCGGTCAGCTGAAGACCCCATGTCACCCCTGGCCTCTGGTCTCCCTCCGCGGTCCTTATTGATCCAATCCCCTCCGCTCCGCTCCCCCCCCCCCTTCCTCCTCCCTCCCCCTGTGGGGGCGTTTGATAAGCTTCCCCCGCCGCCAGAGACCCTGAACCTTCCACCCTGGGCTGCGGTGTTGTCTTCATCCTCCCCGTGTGTTCATCAACTCTGTTAACCTATTGATGGCCAAGAGCAAACTCCTCTGGTGCTGCAGCTGCCACCCACACACGAGCTCTGGCCACAGACAGAGAGAGAGAGAGAGAGGGAGGGAGGGAGAGAGAGAGAGAGAGAGAGAGAGAGAGAGGATACAAGGGGCTACTGTACTGTACAGCACAGGGGATGAGGAGTTTGCCATATGGATCACAATCATGGCATGTGATCATGTGTCTACACGCTTAGTATGGATAGAAGCCTCAGTGTGAGGGACTGAGAGGTTCACTAACAACTGAATACATTATTCCTCATTATACAGCATTTGGCCCTAATCTGGTCTGAGATATTTATAAAATTGGACAGATGGGATTGTCATTACAAAACGTGTTGTTTACCAGATACTCTATGTGCCGTATAAACTTTTTTCCTCCAAATAATATAATGTCGAACAACAAAGACTTACAAGACTGTGCAGACTGTACAAAACCATGCAGTTAAATCACTGGATGTTAAACGTATCCATATATGATAGGGATGACAGAATTCTCACACACAATATAGTAAAGACATTTTTGTAGATTCTACAAACAGTTTGTCCATAATCCAACCTCTTGTCAATAAAAAAACAAAGAGGAGAGAGGAGCATACTGGGGAGATGAAATGGAAACTTAGCATGATGTCCCACAGCTTAACAAAGCCCTGGAAGGTTTAAGCTTTAAGCCCTGGAAGGTTTAATGTCCAGTTGCAAGTTGCATGAGAAGAAGATCAGAAGATCAATTTCCTATTACTAGCTATTTCCTTAAAACGATATTCATCTCTTTTTTATCTCAGGAGCACACACACACACACACACACGCACACGCACACACACACACGCAAAAACCCTGTGACACACCACTGGATTGTGCCTTAGTACAATGTCTTCATTGTCACAGGATATTAGGTGATTTGTTCACTATTTGAATGTCGGTTGAGCAACATTCACTTTGCTTTGTTTCTCTTTTCTGTTTGGGAGCTATAGCAGGTGGACGTCTGGCTAAAACACAACAGCCAACCAAAGGGCACAGAGAGAGATTTGAGATTTGCGGTTAGCATAAATCTGCTTCCACGGCACGCTGCTTTGTAAAAGTGAGCTTTTCTAAAGGCCATATGCTGGTGAATGCCTCCTGAGAGCTTACCTTTGGGCAAGGGCTCCCATTTACCTCTTTGAGAAAGAAAAAAAAGAAGAAAAAAAATCACAAACAAAGCAAGACAAAACCGTATTAAAAAAAAAAGAAAAAAAAAGAAAGCTGCATTCAAATGGGCACGGGGATGAAAAAAAAGAAGAATAATCTTACTATATGCAGGGGCGTACACGGCAGCATATCAAATACCGCTGTTTGACAGTAGAAACATGGCAGTTGCTCGGCGCCCTTTTCAGGATCACTGATCCGCAACCTGTTAGTGGTTGCATAAAGAACCAGATTTGGGCATGGCGCAGGGAGAACAAAAAGATGCCTGGCTATTGCCAGTTCTGCTTCCCCACAGGCTTGAGTACACAAGCTGTCATCTCGCACTAGTCGTGCGGGGAATGGGTTTGGACGGTGCTGAACGCCCAGACGGGTTAAAAGAGAAGCATATGGGGGTTAATGGGGAGTGTGGTGGGACGGCGGTCGGGGGAGGTGGGGAAGGATGTGTGTGTGTGTGTGTGTGTGTGTGTGTGTGTGTGTGGGGGGGGGGGTCACATGTGGTTAAAAAAAAATGAGAGCAAGTTTTGGGGTCACAAAGTTCCAGTTCGTCTGAAGGTTTATAGCGTACTGTGCTGTGATGGCTTCCCCGCTGGGTGTGTGTTTAACGGAAGAGATGACGAGGAGAGATAGATGTGGGCCATGTTCGGGGGCTCTGAGCATGAGTTATTAGCGTTTGAAAGATCCTCACAGTTTTTTCTCTTTTCCTCTTTTTCTTCCATCTCTCTTTCTTCCATCTCTCTTTCTTTCTTTCTGTCTTTCTATCCCCCTCACTCTCCTACCCCTGTTCCTGCGTCCCTGTGTATCCCCGTGATGCCAAGGCCTGGTGTGATCTGTCCATCACATTTGGGAACGGAGGTACAGATTAGAGGATAAACAGTGTTTATCAAAGCCAAATAAAACACAGGACACGGTGGGAGGATCAAATAACCACCACGGGTTGGTTCTATCAATACCAGGGTAATGGCCAGCAGTCTTTTGCCCATTAGGGCCGGGGGAAGCATATGCCTGGGCTCAGTCAGATGGCGCTATGGTCTCCGAGGGGATATAGTATACGCATCTGCTGCTCTCCATTGGGAGACGCATGGATGCACCGGGGAAGGAAGGTGAAGCCTGGCGTTCCATTTTTAATGCCCCCTTTTCTCAAGGAGAGAAGAGGGAGAGGAGGTCCTCAAGAGGTGACAAATACACACTTAAAGAAACTCTTCAGCAGAATTGGAGGCCAGTTGAGGTTAATTTGTTTGACCATATTATGAGCACAACACAGATTTACGGGAGCTGAGCTACTTCAGGTGACGAGAATGAACACATGAGTTTTTCACCAGACTTTTTTTTTTTTAGTCCAGCTCAGTGTGGAATATGAATGGAATCCGGATGAATATTTTCTCCTAACTGATGAAATGAGTAATAAATGTTAATGATTATAATGCTATTAGGCAAGTGAATGTTGAATGGCGTTCAGGGAAGGAGAGACTCGATGGATCCCAGGTGCAACATGCAGCGCTGACATCAGCCATTTGCGTATTGCTGTTGTTTCTTGCGTCATGTTGTGTGATGTTTGGCATACGAGGAGAAAGAAACTCGTTAGAAATCCTCCACACACGGGAAACATCAGCCGCTGATTGGATGGACACATCATTCTCAAACGTTACTCATCACAGTAATGTTGCATTTCCTCTACTGCACAGCCAAACTCATACAACCAAACTCATATTGTGAGACCAGTAAATGCCAATGGGTAAATGTCATAATGAAAGGCTACAGACCTACAGTATCTGAATAGTAGCCTATGCTCTCCTACAGTAGTTGGGTTGAAGGGTAAATATCAAGCAAGAGTATGATCATTTCTGCCTCATTAGTGCAGGCAGTGAACAGTGGATCTGAAAAACACATTCTTTGGTTGAGAGGCAGGTGCTTTTGTTTCTCGCCTTCATTATTGGGGGGAAAGTATGGCGAGTGGGCGAGTGGGTGTCTGCAGCTGAGTGACCCCATTTTGATCAGATCCTCTTTGGAACAATGAACCGGATGCCCCAGGGAAAACACCAATGAAAAGGGTCATCAGTCTTCAGCTACTTATACTGTTGTCAGGGTACTACAGTATGTGTGTGTGTGTGTGTGTGTGTGTGTGTGTGTGTGCTTGTGTGTGTGTGTGTGTGTGTGTGTGTGTGTGTGTGTGT
>JASCQY010000089.1:5637694-5649547 GCA_030264315.1 Sardinella tawilis | reverse complement strand
TTTTTGTCAGCTCCTTGTACTCGACCACTGCTTCCACTGGGAAGTTAGGTTTGGGCGCGCCGGTGTATCACTTTAACTTCCTTATCTACTGAATATTATTTGCCTGTTTTTTGTCAACACTTTTCGTGATGGGAACCATGACTTCACGTGGTTCCCTCACAACTTTGTTTTAAGCACGCTGTGTGTGGCAGCCAGAGGACAACAGCACGTCTGTACAGTGTGTGTGTGTGTGTGTGTGCCAGCTAGTCAGGCAGGTGGGGTGCAGGTGGGCCATTAGGACGGCTGGACCCCTCAGACTAACCAGTGAGATAAATGAGTCCCATCTGGTGTCCTGAGTGTGTGTGTCTGTGTGTGTGTGTGTGTGTGTGTGTGTGTGTAAGCGGACGAGGACGAGCCACAGAGAGAAAGGAGAGGGGCTAGACTAGAGAGACAGGGAGAACAAAAGAGAGAGAGAGAGAGAGAGAGAGAGAGAGAGAGAGAGAGAGAGAGAGATACACTCTTTTCATTTGGTTTTGCCTGATCTGGGTGGAAGGTGGTGGGTGTCAGTCACCTGCTGTGATTGATGTGCTCGGCGCATCTGCACGGCCCCCTCTCCATTACGCATGCACATTTAGAAGTGTGCTCGGAGCGAGCTCAGGAGGACCCGGCCCTGTCCTCATTTGGCCGGCCAATGAGTGACATAACGCCACAGGGAAACATCACGGCATGCTGCTGGCCTGCAGGCCATCTGACCCGTCCATCTCCTGCAGTTTGGGGCCTATCAGTTATCCCATCCCACCCCCCCTCCCCCGTACTCCATAGGCTGGTGGTGAATGAGGCTGGGTGGGGGTGGATAGGACTTTGCTTTGCTTTGAATTCAGTCAAAGGGAGATCTGGAGATGCTTTGTTTCTTATTTGAGATTCAGTGATTAATGGGATACATGATGGCTTTATTAGACAAATCTGACAATCTGATGATATGAGATGTTCTATCTTGGTGACAAAAATGTTTCTGAGGGTCTCATGTGGGCTTTTTGGTTTGCTCTTTGTTTGTAGGAGTATGATGCCCAAGGCCCTGGATGGGCAGATCGTCATGGAGAAGACTCCCCGATACTTTGTCACCGAGGAGACGCCGGGCCGCATCTATGCAATGTCCCGTGACATCAAGCTGATTGTAGTGGTGCGGGACCCCATTACGCGAGCCATCTCCGACTACACACAGATCATCTCGAAAACGCCGGACCTGCCCAGCTTCGAGACGCTCACCTTTAAGAACGGCTCGGCGTCTGCGGGCCAGATCGACGCACTGTGGAGCCCGTTGTGGATCGGCCTGTATGCCAAACACCTGGAACGTTGGCTCACCTACTTCCCGATCTCGCAGATCCACTTTGTCCACGGTGAGCGGCTCATCAGCGACCCGGCCGGCGAGCTGGGCCGCGTGCAGGACTTCCTGGGCCTGCAGCGCATCGTCACCGACAAGCACTTTTACTTCAACAAGACCAAGGGCTTCCCTTGCCTCAAGAAACCAGAGGGGAGCAGCAAGCCCCACTGCCTGGGCAAGACCAAGGGACGGACCCACCCCAGGATCGACCCCGCGGTCATCCAGAAGCTGCGTGACTTCTATCATCCGCACAACCTGCGCTTCTACCAAATGGCGGGGCAGGACTTTGGCTGGCAGTGACTGATTCTTTAATATCCTGGAATGGAACCCGCTTCTCCAAAAATATTCATCTAATTTCTGGGCTGCGCTTGTGGCTCCCGGCTGCAGCGACTGTGTGACTATAAACTGTTATTAGACGGGGGGATAATGGATAATTCAATGCCACTTGAGTGCTGGCCTGGAGATGGAAACGGAATTTTATGATTTTTAATATGTTTTGGATGCCGGGCTAAAGTGAGTCAAGTGTAATATCCTGAGACAGCACATTGTTTCCTAGCAGTGACAAATAGCTGTTGGCTGAAAGATTATCATTTTATTTTTCACCAGAGACCCGCGGTGCTGGCACCAGAGCTGTCACTAAGAGAAACTAATCAGCAGTGCTTTCGTTCGCTGATGGATGGCGTTCTTACTCCACTTCCTGCCGTTTTGGCACAAGCTAAACGACTGCAAACGAAACAAAAGAAAGAAAATAGGAATGAAAAAAAAGAAGAAAAAAAATTATAAAGATGACCGGATCTGCTATACTATGTCATAATTTTGTTGTGGTGTTGTTGCAAACCACTGAGATGTATATTGTGCCGAAAGCCTTTTGTTCTGCAATGGGAGTGAAACCTTCGCATTCACATACAATATCTTGAACTGTTAGCATTTTTTTTTTTTTTATATTCTGAAGTCTTTAGCATTTCATCTCATCAGCCATAGTAGGTTCAGATTAAGATGTGTTTCTAGGATTACATACAGTATGTACAGTGGCATAAACATGGAATAGAAACCAACCCACACATACTGTGGCTGGGATTACAGTGGCATACAATACAAGCACATTGTAGAGTTATGTGTTTAAATCATGCATTTGTCCTGAAAAACATCTAACCCACCTACCCACCCACTCATTCAGCAGCTTTGGCAAGTCCTGGAAGCAGAACACCAAATGCACCCAGTAACTACGGTTCAAAATTTGGGTTTTGTCCTATTTAGACTTTTTTAGCCTCTTTATTGTTTGGAATGAAAGCAAATCAATCAAAGTATGACAATGGAGAACAATAGGACATACACATTGTACAGCTCAAAGGAAGACAGCTCAATCCTCCGATTCTGTATATGGGTGGTGCGATCACAACCCAGTATGCTGTTCACAAACGTATAGATCTACTGTTCAAATCTCTCTGACAAGCTCTAGAGCCATTTGCCTGCATGATATTTGCACTAGCTTTGAGACATAGCCTCCAAGGAATTCAAGCAATTAAATTATTTTGAAACAATCACTTGTGTCTGTAGCTGTTGTGTTGTGTGTGTTGGCTGTGCATACTGGGTGGGAGTGTAATATTGTGTGCAGAGAGTAATGTTGTGGCATTTATGGACTTCATGGTTGGGAGTTTGTGTAAGTGCGCCACCCTCTGGAAAAAACTGGTAATCACAATTTTAAATTGTTGGAGTAGTTTGATAAAATGTTGTACATATGTAAATGAATACCACCAGTCTTACTGTAAGTCTGGTATGATGACATGCAGGAAAGTTTGATGAGCATCATCAAGGCAGTGATGTTGTCTCTTACCTGAGAGTGAAAGCACAAAATCAAACATAACAGACAGAACTACAATGGAAAAAAAGGAAATGAAACATTATTGCATTTGGCAAAGTGTGTGATCTTAAACCTATCTATCAAATTAGCGGGATAAGTAGCCTAGTTTAAGTGATGCAAGGAAATGTTCAATTTTGCTTATCTTTATGTTTTGTCGCAGAGAGACTAGTTGAAAGCGACTATTTTTTTTTTTTATTTCTATTGAACCTAAGGCCAGAACCAAATGACAATGCATGGAGAATATGGAGAACTAGCAGGTCATGATGGGGTATTCACTCAGTGTAAAACAGGTGTGGATCTGGCTTAGCATAGCATAGCTTACACTACCTTCAAACATGCAAGGATTGCAAGGCGAATAAAGGCTGTTTCATGGGTAAGTGTGTAGCTCTCCAGAGACCTCTAGTGGATAGCTTTTACTCAACTAATTTAAAGACTAACCCCAGGCACAGACATCAATTTCATCTCTATATGCATTTCAGGAATTCAAAATGTATATATATATATTTTTTTTTTTAACTTAATTCAAATTCAATTGCCAGTACCCTTAACTACAAGGCTCACTCTAATTCATCACAAATGGAAAGTTGGTGATGAATTGGGGAGCTGCAGACATCCAGGCTATGACATACAGTACCACCTTATTATCAGACCACTACAATAAGGTGAAAATATACATGGCAACTGACTGCTTTTCTCCTGTTCCTATATGCTGTGCTACACATTTACCATATGGACGTCTTAAAAGCTTTTTGCCAGAGGGGGTCTTCAGTCAAAGTTGATACAAATTGTTGATACAAACAAACTACTGTTCAGTGGAAAAGAATTAAGCAAACACACAAATGAAGCAACAGCAGGTTTATTATCTGCTTTACAGAACAGTGTTTACAAATAAATAATCATTAGCTACATTATACTTTCAACTTTTTAACATGTTTTCTTTTTACATTTAATACATCATAAATAAAATTCTGTTAAGTCACCTAGCATGAGAACTCCCTGTAAACAGTTCATTTGGCAAAAATGGTGCTCCTCCTCAGTACTGTAACTCTTCATAAAATTATGAATGAACATATTTAGGAAAAACAGTAGTCAGCCTCGTGAGTCAGCAGTATGGAGGTCCAAATATGTTGTCTTGTCAGTGCAGACAAGAGAGGGATCCGATTCTCTAACAGAATCATACAGTTGATACAAAAATCTTCACCCAACAGACTGGGGTCCATATCTCACAGTATTGCCTGTGTGGATAAATTGAAAGTTTGAGAGAGCATGGAGACAAAGAAACTAACTTTGAGCAGTGCTAGTCATGGGCAATGCTACATGTTTGAATTCAGCAATTCACATCAATTAAAATAAAATAAATAAATAAATAAATAAATAATAACATGGTAAAAACTAAAAAAACTAACAAAGCATTTCGGTCAGCAAGATCACAATGGCTTTTTCAATTCCCAAACTCTTCTCAGCCTAACATTGTCAAACATTGGATATGCAATCTGAAGGGCTCAATAGAGCCCAATGAGAAAATGAAAAGGACACATTGTTAATATACTCTGATACACTAACCACTGATACAAATGAACTTAATCATATATATTTGACCGCAGAAATAAAGAATTAAGTGTCAAGGTGTACAATTATCATGTGTTGTAATGTTCAACTGTGTGCACTAGGGGGAACTAGTGGACTAGGGAAGTGTGCACTAGGGCATCAACACAGAACACATGAGCCACTTATTGAACCGATCCAAAATGCCGAGTCAGACAGCTATTGGGCCAATGATATGCGGTTCATAAGTCCCAATGGTACACACATCCTACATACTGGACATGGACTCCACAATGCTGTACTTCTCCTCGCCTATGAACCAAGATGGGACAAATCAGTGCAGAAGTAGGCCTAAGCTTTATGCCAGAATGTATGACCTTTTCTGACTTAAGAGAGAAAAATTATTGGAATGTCAATGTTTGGGGCCGTCTTGATAAAAACAAAAGTAGTTAAAATAGAGTTAAAAAAAGGAAAATAGCTTTAAGAAGGTTCACTCAGGATGAAGGGTGAAAGAGAACATGCTATTTGTTTCCGTTGGTTTGTCCAGCCCCTGCAACTGAATAGGCTATAGTGTCTGCTCTCTGGAGAACCTGGGCCCACTCAATCACTTGGTACGATGGGTAATATGAACATGTATTTATCTGCGAGAAATGTGCCTTATAGAAAGGTTATATATAGCATATGGTGAAGCTTAAATTGAATCAAAATGGCCCCCCGTATCAAATGAACATGCTCCAATAGGCTCAGTGATGCATGCAAGTCAGCTCTCCATCCTGTCCATACAACATCAATAACCTAATAACATCCACTTGCAAAAAGCAATTAAAGGTCTATCCAAAACAGGTAAAACAGGTTAAAAAACACATCTTACTATTACGGTCTACTTTTTACCCAAGTAAATGGCAAAAGTATATAGTATATAGTCTGACAAAAAGGCTAAAAATATACATCTCACAAAACATGACGTCTTGAAAGCTCATGACAAGGGGAGGCTAACTATTATAGCATTAGTAGCCAGCCTTCATGTACCCACCTAGGGCACACGTTTGTGTATTTAGGTCTTACAAACAACAACCACGCAGACCAAGCTGTCACACACGTCATAAACCACACAATTAGATTGGCTAACACAATAAAAACAAAAGCGCACAGTATCAAGAAAGGATTAGCTTGTCTTTTGGCAGTCAGTTGTACCCAAGATAAAAATGTCTTTTGAATTATAATTAGACAAATTCAAAAGAGGAATCAGAATTAGACTATTACATTTGCATATTACAAAACATGCGCACACATAAGCTATCAGTCATGTTCATCATGCAGTTTGAAAGGACTCCGAAAAGTAGATCGATATAACAAGCAAAGGCACTCAGCATGGTGTCTGTAACTAAATACATTTTACACACAGCAGGACACTTGCAGACTGAAGCCAAGAACACGGGAGGATTACTTAAATGGAAAACCACGTCTTTGAATGTGAATTAGTATGGAAAACACAATGGCTTTCATGTCAGGGTCTGGTCTGGTTTATAAGAGAAGTGTGCTTCAGCAGTTAGCGAATGACTGAGCAGCAAGCTACACAGTTGAGGCTCATATCTGTTGGCATGTAAAAACCCTATTTTGTATTTTTCACATACAGAGCCAATGAATCAAAGATGATGTACTGTATTAAGGAAAACAAATAAATATGTAAAATGTCCACCCAGGTCAACTACTCTAGTTCCCAGCTTTGTATGTGTGTTGTATGTACAAATAAAAAGTATACAAAAAGATAACAAGTAGACGAAAACATGAGGGAAAGTCACTGACGAGACAGTTGAGTCTTTTTTGGTCACAACATAGCCCAGTTTTCAAGGACAAAAGAGGGAGCGAAAGAGAAAGAGAGAGAGAGACAGAGAGAGAGAGAGAGACAGAGAAAGAGAGAATGAGAGAGACAGAGATAGAAAGAGTTAGCACATTTGTTTACTGTGAGAGAGCTGGACACTCAGGACAGGACACTGCTGGCAGGCCACAGTGGATCAGCGGGAGGGTGGTGGTTGTTTGGGGCAGAGGGGACTGGCAGCACTTGACACCCAGCGGAGGTCTCCCCTGTTTGGGGGGGGGGGGGGTGGAAGGAAGGAGGGTGTGTTTGAGGGTGGGTGGGTAAAAGCTCAACAGTACTCCTCCACCTGGTGGTCAGGCAGGTCGTTGAGGTCCAGGAAGACGGAGTTGTGGGAGAGCTTGCGGGCCGAGCTGGACAGGTCCAGGAGCTCTTCGGCCGCCGAGCTGGGGACGGAGCTGATGTACATGTCCCACACCTGGTCCGGCGTCTCCAGGTCCAGAAGCTTCTGCTTGATCTTCAGGTTCTTCTCAATGTTCTTGCGCTTGTGCTTGAACTCCAGGATAGTCTTTGTGTAGCGGTTGATGGTGGTCACAGAGGAGGCCATGCAGGCAGTGAAGGAGCTCCATGCTAATCTGTGTAGCGTCATCGTCAAGATTGTGGGATTAGTGGGGGAAACATTGCTAAAGATTAGCCTACTCTGCATTCATAAGGCTGTTTAATGGAATTTACCTCTCACAGTGTCAGAGAAAAGTACAGGACTGTAAAAATTGTGAAAATGTCATGATCAAAGTGTTTTAAAAAATGAGGTTCATAATTTCTTTTCAAGAGCTGTTTTATGCTAGCCTGGGCTCACCCATACTTCCTATAACGCTGCACAAAATTTTGCGTTCAAGTCAGTATAGCCAAGCAGCATATTTAGTGCATTTCCTGTCCCAGAATTTCAGGCACCAATGAGAAGGGAGCTTTCACTCCATGGTGAAGAAGGAGGGCTTAACTAGTTTATATTTATTTCTGCGCCTCAAAAGGTGGTTAGTACGTGAGATTGGCCAGACTAAGCTCGTATGAGCTTTTGTCGCGAAAGCCAGGGTAGTTTTATGCTTAATCCAACAGTATATCCTGGAAGCAAGGCTGCTAAAAGTAAACAATAAGCCATAAGGGCCTATTTTTTTTATTATTTTTGTGTTCATTTATGGTACATCAATGTATTGATTTCTGATGGGATAAGACATGAACTAAAAATGGATCATGTGTGTCAATACAAGTTGCTTAACTGTTCTCTACCCTATCTAAGATACTGATTTAATAGTGGCAATCTTACATGTAGGACCAGCTGTAGTCCCACGTCTGTGGTTTCCAGTCTTCCGGACCCAAACTAACGGTTAACTGGAATGCTGTGGTGTACATCATGTGGGCCACCATCCCAAGGAGACCTACAGAAGAGTCAAAGAAAATAAACAAGGGAAATATATGCAAGAATTACTATTGCAAGGGTACCTAAATATGAATTGCATACATGTCAAAAAATCACATTCATTAAGTCTGAAATGAGTTCCAGTGTGTTAGGTTATTTTCAGTACAATCTGCAGTGTCCAAAATCTGTTTTTTTTTTTTTCAATTATCACCAGGAGGGGGCGCACTACACCAGGAAGCTACGCAGTGGATCATTATGCTGCCAGATCCTGACAGAAGATTCTCAAGTATATTTTACTGTAAACCAAGGAGAAAAAGCCACAATGTCAGAAGTTGCCAGTTCTCCAGGTTTAGGCTGCGGTGTGTACCATAATATTTCAATGACTCTTCACAGCGGTAAAGCAGGGTAAAGGAATCCAAGGTGAACTCCATTAACTCATGCTTGCACAGATCCCAGGAGTGGAAGTAATTAATATCCGTCAGGACCGCAGGGTATAAACACACTGGGGGAGTATATGTGTCAGGGTCACTGTGCCGAGGCAGTGTGTGCGTGCGTGTGTATGTGTGTGTGTGTGTGTGTGTGTGTGTGTGTGTGAGAGAGAGGGTAAGTGCATAAGAGAGAAATAGCTAAAGTGAGAGAGAGAGAGAGTGAGAGAGAAAAAGTAAGAGCAAGAGAGAGAGAGAGCAAGAGAGAGAGAGAGAGAGAGAGAATGAGTGAGTGCCTTTGCCTTCCGTCCAGATGGCAAACTTATTCTCATCACACCGCATAACATCAACCAGCCAGACCTTGAGGGAGGAGAAGCAATGTCACACCAGAGTGGATCGACAAAAAAAAAAAAAATGACACGGCAGGAGGGGGAAAAAAAAAGTTGAAGAGGAAATTCAGGACAGATTAAAGATCCGTTATTTACAGCCCGTCCCAGTCAATGTGTCAAACGCTTCTCACTGCGTCTGAGTCACTGTGTCTGACGACGGCAAAGTACTGCCTCACTTCATTAAACATCCCCGACAAACTGACACAGCCTGAGCTGCTGTGGAATATTGGTGGTGGGCTTGAAAAATATGACCCATATTTTGTAAATGGATGCCATCAAACGCTTGAGGGGAAGAAGCCTTGAGGGAGACTAGCTGCTGCTGGGAGGCAGCCGGAGACGGGGAGGGGAAAATAAAAGTTACCTTTACTTTTTTTTTTTTGGAGGACTCAGACTACTGGAGCTGCCGAGAACTATCTGCATACCGGCAGAAGGGGGAATCTCATTTGAACAGGATTCATCAGAAAATAAATCATTAATGATGGTGAGAATGAGTCAGATTCAGAGAGAGAGAGAGAGAGAGAGAGAGAGAGAGAGAGAGAGAGAGAGAGAGAAAGATCTCCGTGACAATCCGATTACTTCATAAACCGTCAAAATCCCCGGATTGCACGACTACCGTCCAGACAGAAGCAAATAAACTATGGATTCTGTCAGCCTGTTGTCGGACATGTCCAACGATCAATTGTTTTCTAAACATGGTTCTGCGTCACAATCAACTCCAGCTACCCACCCTCTAAAGCCTAAGAACTCTCAGATCAAGCTAATCCACCTGGCTGGCTCTATGCTCCACACCAAATTTAATTCCACTCAGTATGTCGTAATGTGAAATGATGGAAGCCGTTGCTCAGACAGCAGGAACATTGGTCTAATAATGCTGAGAGGCCACTGCTTTAATGTGCTGCCCAAAGTCCAAAGATGTATTGGTTGCCTTTCCATCATAATATGCCACGAGGAAATGAACAGTGCATGAAAATGCTAACCACAGCAATACAAAAGTAAAATAATAATGTCAAATCAAATTTTTGGAAATTAAAGTTTCAAAATTGATCTACCCAGTCACACACTGTAGCCTACTGTACAGGCTCCAATGGGGCTTGTTTTAAGTACTGTCTCATTAAGTGCAGTCTCATAGGTAATTCTTCATTCGTATGATTGAGAATCATTTGGCAGTATCATTGGCTGAATCTCGATACCCTGAACCCTCAAGGCCGAATCAGACAGTAATGCAATCTGTGTTTCAGCCCACGGATCTGTTGTTTGAGGTCACCAAGCGCTGTCGCTTGGTATAAGATTGAGAAAATGTGATACAGTAGAGATGGAAGAGCGAAACAGGAGCTAAAGCTGACCAATGGGAGCAAAGAAAATTGAAACAGACTTTCCTTGCCCCCTATTGGTGAGCTTATGTTGGTTCGTTCCTCTCAAACCACAATCAGCAATCTTGAAAAACAAAATGCATCGGAATTTTTTACTTTAACCCTAAGGGATTATCCAGGGTAAATACAACCCATAGTCCTGTTATTTCACATTGCTAAATGTTGAATGGTAATTATGAGAACAACAGAATTTTGTTCATCATAATCCAAACGACGAAACAGCAGCCAACTCTAACTGAAGAGGGTGAGGAAGTTTTGTTTTCTTCTGTTAACATTAGTTGCCAGTTTGCAAATTCAGTCTGCACTGAACCAAATGCTGTCGGCAGCCTGAAACAACAGGGACATGGGCTGACTGACTGACTCCGTCTGAATCATTGGGTTTCAGATCATATCCCCTTGCAGTGGTCAGACTGTGTTTATCCAGAGGTATCAGCAATGCCAGCTACAGGATTACATAATGAGTTTGTGTAGCCTACCGTCTGACTTCAGCCACAACCAATTTGTTTATGGTATGACTAAAACACAAGCAGTGTGAGGCAGTGAGTGTGTGCTATTAGTGTGGGTGTTTGCTCCAGCCAAGCCTGCTGTTGCCTCTGTCTCTCTACTCCCTCTGCTTGACCTGCAGGCAGACACTTATGACGCTGACCTATATATGGAAAAGGCACAGAGATCATTGCCTTTTGTTTCTTAAGGGATATCCTCCTCCGAGTATTAAATCGTGTGATGTTATATTGATGCCTCCGTGGCTCAAACCACCCCCCCCCCCCCAAAAAAAAAAAAAATGGAATAGCGAAGTCAAGCCTGCAGCTACACAGATAGCTGCTCATAGTTTTCCCCTGACAGCCCCAACACCACTATCTCTGCAAACAGAACCTGATCTAGTGGTGTGTCTGAGGCAGGGCCGGAGCTGGAGTCTTTGTTCTGGTGCATCACAATGAAATATAAATCCACAACAAAGAGAACTCAAGATGGCAACTCACTCACTCTTTAGCTGCATTGATTACTAAAAAAATACAGTTTTATGTCAGACAAAGTACTTATAAGATTTTCAGAAGTACAGAAAAAATGGATAATATAAGACTGTCCTTATGCTCATTATGGGGTATATATCTCACTGGCTGCTGTGTCAATGTTACTAACACACCACAGAAATGACAAAGTTAATCTTGGATTCTGTTTCATGTTGGCATCAATAAAAAGCAGAACAATGTTGTTACCTGATAAGACGGTGAATATCGCAGCAAAGGCATTGAGCTTGAGTCCGTCAATGACGTTGCCAAAATGGCACACTTCTATGGACATGAGAATGCCCCCCGTGGCCAGCAGAAGGATGTACAGACACTCCGCCACGATGCACAACCACAGGACTCCTGCAGAGAGACAGAGACGGAGGAGAGGACAAGAAGTGAGAACATGAAAATTGAAAAGCCATGTTTTTTTTCTTCTTCTTTTAAATCAAGAGACACTTGAGAGAAGTTATGGGCATCATCATGGGTCTGATAACCTTACTCAAGCTCATTAGGACACAGCTTGGGTCTCAGTTAGCCTGACTAACACCAGCCTAAATCTCAAGTGAGATTTAGTCTGGGGACCATTTATACATTTTCTCGTATGGGATTTCAGGTTTCGTTTGTCCAAAAGTTTGCGCATCGTCTTGCCATCTCTCCCCGTTG
>JASCQY010000089.1:5584422-5585747 GCA_030264315.1 Sardinella tawilis | reverse complement strand
TCCTTGCGCCCCACCTGCAGTACCTCCGCGCCCCACACTTTGAGAAGCGCTGTTTTATTCCAATTCCTTGCGCCCCACCTGCAGTACCCCCGCGCCCCACACTTTGAGAAGCGCTGTTTTATTCCAATTCCTTGCGCCCCACACTTTGAGAAGCGCTGTTTTATTCCAATTCCTTGCGCCCCACCTGCAGTACCTCCGCGCCCCACACTTTGAGAAGCGCTGTTTTATTCCAATTCCTTGCGCCCCATCTGCAGTACCCCCGCACTTTGAGAAGCGCTGCTCTACTGTATATTGACTACCTGTTACTGTTTACTCTCTTGTTACCTTGCCCTCCAGTTTCTGGATGATCTTCTTGCCCCCTTTCATGGCCAGCTGCTCGGCCTCGTCCAGCCTGGTGCTCATGTCCTTGATCTGGGCCTCCAGGCCCTTCTTCACCCTCTCCAGGTGCAGCGTGTGCTCCTGCTCCAGACGCAGCTCCTCCGCCACACGCGCCGCCTGCACACACACAGCAAAGCAAGACAAGGCAACCTTGCTTACTTCTAGACCACCTCTCAAACAAGCCAAGACAAGGCAAGGCCATTGGGCTCAGTCAAAGCAAAGATCATGGAATAGTGACCGCTTTTACCCTCTCTGGTCAAAGTGCTTTATTAAACAATGGTATGAAATGACCAGTTTCCAAAGGTAACGAAGAGAGAGAACAAAGTCTCATAAAAGACCTTCACGACTTCGTGACTTATTCAAGTTCCGTATTAAATGAAACTTATTTAATATATTTATTATTGCATTACAAAGACATGTATGTTTGCATTACTGTAATCTTACAGAAGAGACCTTTCCCATTCATGTCAATGGAACCTGATGTCTCGGTTGTATCTCAGCATTATCAATGTCTCTATATGATCTGTGGGCTGAAGGTCTGTCTCACCTCACAGTTGGCCTTCTTGATCTTGTCGCTGGCCCCCCTGAGCTCCCCCTGCAGCTCCTCGTGCTCGTGACTCAGCTGCTGCAGGTCCACCTCTAGCTTACGCTTCCCACTGCACGCCGCCTGCAGCTGCACACAGCAACACAGCACCCAGGCACGAGGCCCACACACACAGGGCAGGAGTCAAAAAAGAGGTTAGTGTGTGTGTGTGTGTGTGTGTGTGTGTGTGTATGTGTATGAGAGAGAGAGATTTGTTCTTTTATTTTCTTATTTTTTATTTCCCTATTATTATTAGAACACCTTGCAGAATGTCTATGTAAATTCAGTGGTCTAACATGACGACTGACTTCATTCGTTCATGCCAATGAAGCATCAAATCATCCGATTGAAGAGGGATGAAGAG
>JASCQY010000089.1:5574422-5579422 GCA_030264315.1 Sardinella tawilis | reverse complement strand
TGAGCTTGAAGAGCTCGGTGGCGTGCTGCCGGCTCTCCTTCTGGCATGAGTCCACCTCCTGGCCCAGCTCCTCGCACTTCTGACGCCAGTCGCCCAGCTGCTTCTCCAGCACGCGCTGCTTCTTGTCCAGCACCGCCGCGTTATTACTGGCCTAGACGCATGGAGGGAGAGATGGAGGGAGAGAGAGAGAGGGAGATGGAGAAGGAATGGGGAGAAAGAGGGACAGGGAGAGAGGAAGAGAGAGGGTGGGAGATGGAGAGGAAGAAGCGATGGGGAGAAAGAGGGACAGGGAGAGAGAGAGTGGGAGATGGAGAGGAAGAAGGGATGGAGAGAAAGAGGGACAGGGAGAGAGAGAGAGAGAGAGAGAGAGAGAGAGAGTGGGAGATGGAGTGGAAGAAGGGATGGAGAGAAAAGGAGGGAATTGATGGGGTGAATGTGAAGGTGAGTGGCACTGAAGTCAATAAAAGTTTAGTGTGCCTCAGTGAGGTTATTGATTTGTCAGAGGCTGTAATGACCCACTTAAACAAAGAATAAAAGTTCATAGCACTGACTATAAGACAGAATGGCTGCTTAGATTCCCTGACTGATTGTCAAACAAAGGCTTTATCATTGCCAATACACAAAATTCTTTTAGCAGTCAAGTTCAGCCATAGTACGTAACATTTATTTACAAGATGAACAATGAACAAGAATTTATGGATTTATTGTCACATATTGACTCACACATCTGCATAGACATTTCGTCACAAGTGCACATACAGTACGACTTCAACAACTTCAATTAGCTTCCCATTCATTTCCCTCTCATTTATTTACATGGTTTAGATTATTTAGTGTTGAGCAGACACTCTCATCCAAAGTGATTTACAGCGTGCTGAAGACGAGGACTGTCTGCCTAGAGCAACTCAGGCTTAAAGGGGCAGTCAGCGATGCAGGACGTTTATATTTTTTTCTATGTTTTTGTTTGAGTTGAAATTTCTTAACAGGTGTTTTTGACAACAACAAAACCATTTGATGAAACAAAACATGCCAGAGAATTGCCCCTGTCTTCGGTGGCTCAACCCTGTGCTCTCAGCGCAATAACTCTGTGCTATTGTTTGATATTGGAATCAGAATGCATGTTTTATCAGTTTCAGTCATATGCAGTTTTCATATCCCTTTATGTCTGAACAAGGCCTGACTCAACTGTCTTTCCACATGACATGACTGTTTTTGTTTCAATCTGTTCCTGATGTTCCTGTTATGAGAGATAAGGTGGAATATAATGATGTTGAGTTGTTTCGGTGCTCAGGCTGTCTTCATTTTCCTCCTGCGTTAGCGGCTATCTGCTCTAGCGTACCACGATGAGACTAATCATAGTCAGATTCATTGTGGACCACCTCAACTCAGATGACAAACGCCATCTTGTAAATAAAACTCTTCTGGTCCACTGATGTACTGTAACTTAAAAATGACCATCACCGGGGAACATGCTGCCCCTAGTTTGTTTGTTTGTTTATTCATGAGTTTTTTTTATGGTGTCCTTGAAGAATAAAAAGCAAGTGGATGAGGAGATATTACAGTAACTGAAGGTTCTAAAAAGTGCACCTGGGATTAAACTCACAACCTACTGGTGTTCTATTTGGAAGCCTAGATCTCCTCACCACTAGACCACCAACATACTACGTTCCATCGGCCCCCCTACATGGCTGCCTGCCTCCCCTCTGCTCCCCTCCCCTCCCCTCCCCTCCCCTCACCTTGTCCAGGTCCATGCACAGCTCCTCCACCTCCCCCTGCAGCCTATGCTTGGTCTTCTCCAGGCTGGAGCACTTGGCCTGGGTGGCCTCCACCGCTTCCTCCGCCTCCTGGAGACGGGACGCCAGCTTCTTCCTGGAGCCAGCACAAACACACACACACACACGGACACAAACATGCACACACACACACACACACACACACACACACACACACATCGAGACACATCGTCAAGGATGTTATTCAATAACAGATACACACAAGTGTTTGTGAGATGGATATGGAAGATAAAGAATGAGAGAGAGAGCATTAGCCCTGCTTCAATGGCCCACAAACCTCAATTACAAGAGACAAATGTCGGTGCATGTGAGTGTGTGTGTGTGTATACGAGTCTGTGTGTGTGTGTATATGAGTCTGTGTGTGTGTGCGTGTGTGTGTGCGTGTGTGTGTGAGTGTGTGTGTGAGTGTGTGTGTGTGTGGTGCAAACACAAACAAGTACAATTAATAGTACATCAATGGGCCTGTTGGTGCAAGCTCACGCACAGGGATGTTTACCCAGGCGCATGTGGCTGAAAACAAACAAAAAGGCAGCGTCTGCGGATGATTATTATGGTCTGTTTGGGTAATTATGTGGTTTTGTGCATATGGCAGTGTATTAGAGATGTGGTTGTGATTAGGGGCGAAGACTGATTGAGAAAGCCTTTTTAGTGTGAGTGTGTGTGTATGTGTGTGTGTGTGTGTGTGTGTAAATGTACATTTGTCTTTGTGGGAATGGAGAAAGTTTTTTTTTTGGGGGGGGTGGGGGGGTGGGGGGGGGGGGGTTGTCTGTACTGTATTATCCAGGGAACCCACACACACCTTGGTTAGCAAACTTAAACTTTCAGGTTTGTCTAGTAAGAATTCAGGACCCAATAACAACCACTTCATTTCAAATTCACCACAAACCCAGGAGCCAATCACAATCATTTATCCAGCATGGGGTGGGATGATTGATCGCCAACTGTGCTACAGTTGATGAGTTCACAGCCATCTCTTTATGATGTGCTGTTGTGATGTGTGCTCAGGGTTGTCCTTGTAACTTTAAAACCAGACATTGAGACATTGCTCTTGGAAAAGCCGCTGTACAAATTGAATTGAATTTATTACACTGTACTACAGTCACTGATGAATTTACTGGCATCTCTTTATGATGTGTTGAGTTGTGATGTGCGCTCAGGCTTGTCCTTGTGTAGAGTGTGTGCTGGGCAGATACAGTATGTGGGAGTATGCATGAGAGCATAGGGTACTGTAGAGTGTGTGCTGGGCAGATACAGTATGTGGGAGTATGCATGAGAGCATAGGGTACTGTAGAGTGTGTGCTGGGCAGATACAGTATGTGGGAGTATGCATGAGAGGATAGAGTAGAGTGTGTGCTGGGCAGATAGAGTATGTGGGAGTATGCATGAGAGTTTAGAGTACTGTCGAGTGTGTGCTGGGCAGATACAGTATGTGGGAGTATGCATGAGAGTTTAGAGTACTGTAGAGTGTGTGCTGGGCAGATACAGTATGTGGGAGTATGCATGAGAGTTTAGAGTACTGTAGAGTATGTGCTGGGCAGATGTAGTATGTGGGAGTATGCATGAGAGCATAGAGTAGAGTGTGTGTGGGAGTTTGAGTGCTAAAAGTGTCATGATACTGATGCTACCACAGCATCTGCACACTCATGTCTGGGTTGTGCCGAGTCTTCTCCAGAGAGTAGTGTAAATGAATGAATGTTAATATTTAGGAATGTGCTTCATACTGGTGTGTGTGTGTGTGTGTGTGTGTGTGTGTGTTTGTGTCGGCTAAGGGGGACAATATAAATGAATGAAAGTGAATATTTATGAATGTGCTTCATACTCGTGTGTGTGTGTCTGTGTGTGTGTGTGTGTGTGTGTGTGTGTGTGTGTGTGTGTGCGCGTGCGCCCGTGCATGCGTGTCATACTTGGCGTCCTCCAGCTCGTCGCTGTGCTGGATGCTGTCGGCCTCCAGGCGGCCCCTCCAGTGCGTGACGTCGCTGTTGAGCTTGGAGACGAGGCGCTGCAGCTCCAGCTTGCTCTCCTGCTCCTCCTCCAGCTGCTCCCGCAGGCTCTCGCACTCCTGACGCAGAGACGCCATGCTGCTGCTCGCGCACGCCTTGGCCTGCGCACACACACACACATGTACGCACATACACACACACACACACACACACACATGTACACACATACATGCACACACACACATACACATTTACATGAACATACATGTAAGGATGTACAGTATATGTACAGTTAGAGCCAGACTTTCTCTCTCACACACACACACACACACACACACACACACACACATACACACACACACAAATACTGTATGAACATCTGTGTTTTTACACAAGTAAACAAGTACTGTTTGAATCATGAATATGTGCAGTACATACCTGTATACACGCATACAGGGCTGTAGTTACAACCAGACACAAACAGCCATAGGCACACACACACAAACACAATAAGATGCACTCTAACAACACACTCACACACACACACACACACACACACACACATGGGCGGACACCAGTGTTTTGTGTTTTGTGTTTGTGTGTGTGTGTGTGTGTGTTTGTGTAGCCCTCCTGAGGAGCCCCACCTTGAGCTCCTCGTCTAGCTGCTTCTTGAGCTCGTCCTGCTGGCTGCTCAGGAGGCCCCGCGAGCGACTCAGCTGACAGCTCTTACTCTCAGCCTCCTCCAGCTGACGCGCCAGCTCACCGCTCTCAGCTGCACACGGGCACAGAGAGAGAGAGAGAGGGGGGGGGGGGACAGATAAGGATGATTAAAAATAAAAAGCAGGAGAGGAAGGAGACGGGAAGGAGAGAAAAACCATGAAAGAAAGAAGAAGAGAAGAGAAAGAGGACAAAGAAAGACGGAGAGAGACGAAGAGAGGCATTACTGTACGTCTGTGAGACATTGTTATGTTATGTTATGTGTGAGACGAGCTCTGCTCCCTATAAGACGAGCAGTCGAGCAACTCAAACTGAATCATCTGAGTCAATACTGTATTAAGAACATTTATGGAACATTGTACTGTATGCTGTAACCTATTAAAAGGCAGAAACAGCGATTGTCCGTCATTCTGAATGTGTGTGACTGACAGACTCGTGGATCTGTGTGAATACAACACAAGGATGCTCTCTCTTCTCTCCTGGGGGGGGGGGGGGGGGGGGGGGGGGGGGGGGGGGGGGGGGGGGGGGGGGGGGGGGGGGGGGGGGGGGG
>JASCQY010000089.1:5539135-5550337 GCA_030264315.1 Sardinella tawilis | reverse complement strand
AAACAAACACACAAACAAACACAAACCTCCATGCTTCACCAAAATGAACAGATGTGCAGCAACAACATTGGTTTTCGTAATCTTAATCAACTCCCATCACCTCAGCTAAGAGGGTGATATAAAACAAGGTATGCAAAAGTGTGTGATTAAAGTCATATTCCAGCAGTACACAAACAAAGGGAGGAAAAGAAAATGGCAAAGTGAGCTGCATTTGGCCTACCTATACCTCCATCCTCACAAAGATATTTCCTGGCATTAAATTAGGGGTAAAAGGTGTTTACAAATCCGATCTATTGGGTTTCTCTACTCCTTTCATAACTTCGACAGCTGTGTTGGTGCAGTAGTGACCCTACTGTGAGAGGCAGCTTTGTCTATAATGTCATTTGACAAGAAAAACTAAAATAAAAAATACATTATACAATGTTGGATCTGCAGTATAGCCAACTTTACATCAATATTGTATGTCTGAGTAAGGTGACCCCTCACCTTTTGGTCGCTATTAAAAAAGAGAGAGCGAGAAAGAAAAGAGAGAGAGAATCCAGGATGAAACATCTTTACATTTAAGGTGACTTTCATGACAAAAAAATGATTCTGATGTCTGGCTTTAAATACTCTAAAACTTAAATTTCGCAATTTCGACTCTTCGGTCTATTGAGACAAAAAATATCCTTGTCAGTCCTACATACAGTCTAATATACTTGCATACATTATCTAAATGACCAGTTTGGCTATATCTTAGTTGATTCACAGTGTGCTTTATGGACTTAATCATTTTATCTAAACTTAATAAGATAACCTTGTGATGTTTGATGCTACAAACTGACCAAATTGTAAAATATTAGGGACTATAACATTAGGATTTTGTAGTAAAAGTATTCCATAGTATTCCAGCTGCCATAAGCAATATTCCTTGGGGGATACCTGAACTAGAGCTGGCTTCACATTCTAATATCACAAGGTTGCTTGAAGAGAAATAATGTTTTCAGGACTCGTGTGCATTGTAATGAAATCAAATTTCAGTCTGCTTTGACTGTCTTTTACTTAATAACAAAGGAACCTTTTAGACAGAAACCAATTGTGTAGTGGGTCCACTTCAGTGGTAAAAGTAGATAGTAACATCACTCACAGTCACTTAGGCCCCGTACCTCTATTTCTGGGTAATTATCTCACTATTTAAAAGACAAAACAAACCTCTAACTTCACTAAAAGGTCCCATATGTGTCACTTATTTGATAGGCAACACATTGTGATAAGGTACCAAAAGTACATTTCACAGTTAAATTGTATATAAGGCAAATGGTTGTGTCAAATATACATTACATTTTGTATTCACAAGTGCTGGTAAGAATGGGAATGTTCCCATTTTAAGTGGTTCTTTTTATGTAGTAAATTCTGTATACATTAGAACTCTGGGGACAAATATATGTATAAACAGAAGACAATTTTTAGAAAAAAAAAGGTGAATCATAAGTTACTTTGTTTACATTCCATGCTATTAAAACAATGCATGGTTTAAAATGGCAGTACTTGGATACCTGTGTTTATCATGAATCCCATTGAGAAGTAAAGGAATGTCATATAAATACCAAATGTATAAATATTTGAAGGAAAAACAAAAACTGAAATAAATATATTTGAGTGAGACCCTTGGATACTAAAATGGGGGAGGCTTGCTGCACTTTGTAAAATTGTGACTATATTTCATGTCCCTCTCACTATACTAATAGTGACTGTGTGCACTATCGTACACATTGATCGTACGCATTGCAGCTTTGTACCATACACTTTTCACTTCAATGCCTCACACATGGAGACATTACATCATACAGTTGTGACTTTCAGCCATACAACAGCAAGTTTGTATACAGGTTTAAAAAAATAGAATTGAACTGTTACTGTTAAACTGCTAGACAGTCCACCAGTCCACCTAGGTTCACAATAGAGATATTAAGATATAACAATTGGTACAATTGCCAGATGTAGTCACAGGTGTAAGACATGATGCTGCTGTATACTGTAGACAGTTCCACAGTTAGTAAAGTACAATAGATGTAGATTTGGTGACATGTACATACATTTCTATTTGGTAAACCACATTTAAATGTGATGAGATGTGAAGTTGCTATTCTGAGAGAATCAAAGTAGCTGGACAGACTTGCAAGGTTTGTGAGATAGATACTTGCAGATATAGGTTTTGCCGCTGTGAGATACATCACTCAGAAAGGTTGCAATCAATCATTAGAAATACTTATGTTACCAACAAAAGAATATTGTGTAAAATTCAGAAATCAAAATGAATGACCTGTTTACCTCTACACTACTAGAGGTGAACATGTACAGCTAAAAAAAGATCTCTCAACTCAGCCATCTTTGAAATCAAGCTTGAATCCAACAGAGCAATTCTGCGGCCAGCCCTGTAGTCTGACTGGTGGGCTTTATGCTGCCCCATTGAATTCTAAGAATTTCATGGGGACTCTGTAGTGATCATGTAGCCTTTTGACGGTAGCCCTTGAAAGTTCTCCAATGGTTATAAGGCACACTGAAGGTAACATTGCTGTAGTACTTTTGGATGCACCAGTAAAGAGACTGATAGTAGAAAGGTGATATGTATGTAGTGGAAGCCTCTCACCACTCAAAGTTGGCAGTCTACAATTCAGCAAACAGGATATAAAATGCTCACACGGAATAGCATGGTTAACGCTGTAACAACAATATATGCAAATATAAGTCATGTGTGATCCTATACTACTCAAGGTGCAAAGTGAACATTCCCATATGTACAATAGAATATTGGCTTAAATGATATAAAAAAAAAAACTAAGTCTCTTGTTGTGTACCTTCCAACTCCACACAAATGGACTGGTATATATTTTTCCTCTGAATAATACAGTGTCATATTTACAAATTCTTCATTGTTGTAACATCTATGATTTTGCTTTTTTTTTTCTTCTTTTTTTATGTCCAATTCTGTTTGTAGATTCTTTCCAGTAATACAAACATATCTGTGCCCCAGAAGTCAAAATAAGGGTTTTCAAGTTTTAATGGACCATGACATAATGCATAACAACTGCAACTACTCTCAAATGTATATTTTGATAAGGCAACAATGGTGAATTTGTCCTTTACATTCAATGAACTGACTTGGATAGGAATCCATCCATCCCGAAATGGTGAAAAAGTCTGATGAGTTGTGCGCATGTGTTGTCCAAAGAAGACCAAGGTCACTCATGGGAGTAAGGCTAGATCGAAAATGTTGTCAGGAAGAGTGACAAATGGGGCAAAAGCACAAGGCACAGAAGTGTGAAGTAGTTTTTTTTTTGTAGGCTGTTTCGTCTCAATCGGACAGCGTCTGTCTGTCTCTCCGTGCGTCTGTCTGTCTGTCTCATTTCAGTTCCTCGGTAAACTTCACCAGTGCTCCAGGTGCAAGTCCATTGCCGAGTTCAAGTTGATGTCGGTCACGTCCAGGAACTCTGTGTTGAAGATGCTCGGCCCGGACGGGGGCATGGCGTTGAAAGCCGTCGCCGAGCTGGGTGGAGTCAGGTCCAGCCATTCCATGGTCTCCCATGGCGATTCTGTGAACGTCATGCCCAGGCCCTGGCTGTCCGCCGGGATGGGCGACACCTTAGTGGCCATCGGCGACAGCGGAGTGTCCATCATGTCGCGGTTGCCGAGCATCTTGTCGTCGTGGTGAGGGCCGGCGAAGCCGCCGTCGCCGGCCTCCTCCCCTGGGCCGTCCTCGCCGCCGATCTTGAGCAGGACGATGTCCCCCTGCCGGCCCACGGGACTGCTCAAGAGTGCCTCCAGGTGGCAGTCGCCGTGGCCGTGGCTCACGCCGTGCTCGAAGGACATCTGGGAGGGCGACATGTGGCCATAGTGTCTGTGGAACTTGTGCACGGCGATGCCACTGGCACTGCCCGCGGACACTGTAAGGTGAGGCACAACTTTGGTTACACAGGACCTCTCGTCCTTGGCGTTAGCCGGCATTTCTTGGAAGAGAAAGGGGAAGGCGAGGAGAGGAGAGGAGAGGAGAGGAGCGGGGAAGGGGAGGGGGAGGGGGAGGGGAGGGGAACATAGCACACACAGCACAGGGGATTTAATGACTGTGTCCAGGTCAAAGCTGGAGTTCATTACAGGCTTGATCTACAGCCCTCGTGACAGGGTGGTTATCAGTGGGAGAGGTCAGGCTCCAACAGGCTTAAGTTTCAAGCCGATGATTCATTTTCCATTAAGAAAAACACCCCTAATTACAATTAACTACCTCTGAAGTTATTGCAAAAACATTTTAGTTAATCTAATAATATTCTCTTCTTTATATAGGTGACAGTGAATATAAGTAACTGTACTTCACTCACCTCCACTTTCAATGAGGACGTCCAGGATCTCGTCCATCTGTTGACTCCGAGTCAGTTGCTGAAACACAAGAAGGTGGCTCAACTTCAGTGCTTCGAGTCGAGCCATCTGTGGCCGAGATGTTTGGCACTGGCAGATTTGTATTTCTACCAGTGCCAGCACACAGCACATTTCAACTGCGCAACTTCAGAGTACCATGACAATAGTAATGAGTTGCGATATCAGTTTGTGAGTTCGGCTCGCAAGTAAACGTAGTCAAGTCAAAGAACAGATCATATTTTTCTGTTGAAATTGAGAGTGGTTTGTTGAGTCTGCTTCAATTAAAACTCTACTGTTTAGTCTGCTATGCTATCACAACATCAGTACGAGTCAGTCTAGCAGATGCCGCTGTTATGACAGCAGTGTACACAGCGGAACAGAAACCCGCACAGTCATCCAGAACACTGTTCACTCTCAGTCCTCTCGCACACAGCCAGTCAGCACCTTGTATTGGGGGTGCAAGGAAATCATAGGGACCAGTGGCCCTAAGCTAAAAGGCTTTGTGAACCTGCGCATGTTACTTGTGTTACTAGTGGAAGCTAACATTGGAAGCTAATAATGGAAGCCAAGGCCTGGAAAAGCTACTGTAGGGAAGTAATGAGGGATTAGCGATTAGCTAATAGCGGGCATATAGGGGGGGGGGGGGGTTGGGGGGTGGCTGGTCTGCTTTTACCTGCTTGACTGCATCCTCATAGCAGGGGGGCTGTTTAATCTTGGATGCAGCAGCGGGCTCTGAGCTACAGAAGGCAGTGGAGGTGACGGGGCGCTTGGGGCCAGGGTGCCGGGGAGAGTGCATAACTGGCATCTACATGAGATAGGAGATAGATAGATACAGTAGATAGATAGATAGACGGGGCAGTGTTAATGAGTGCAGGAGAAGGAGAGGGCTGAGAGAGATGAAGCTCACTGACTTACTGACTGACCTGGGGTGAGAGTGAGAACTTTTTTGTAAGTGGCAAAGGGAGATGCAATAAATTAAAGTAGGCTATGCATGTGATTGGGATATTTTTGTGAGTTATTAAAATGAAAAAATAAAAAAAAGTTAATGATGGATATTACGTGCCGTGTGGTCCCTAAAGATAAGTTCTTCATGATGAAAGCATACTGAGATATGTCGATAGCTCTGACCTCACATGTTTCAATGAATCTCGGCAATCTTCGCCATCGTAATAAAGTCAACATTGTTGCTTTGAAGCTGATTTCATTGCAGGTCTGTGTGTAGGACCTACAGTATGTAGATCAAGTCCAGATAAATCTCACACACCTTTGGCTGCATGTGGGGACTCTTGGCCTTGGAGGCTCTCTCGCTGAGCCCCATCTCCGGGGGCCCGGAGTAGATGGCTTGCAGGCCTCTCTGGTCGGGCGGGTAGGGGCAGCTTATGGGCTGACTGACATTCTTCTGCTGGATCTGTGAGACGTAGGACCAACACACACAAAGGCTCTTTAGGCATGATAAACAAAATTTTGTTTAGTCCACCAACCATGAAGTCTTAAGTAATGGTACTTCAATAAAAAAACACATTTTAAGAATATTTTCAATTAATTTCTAGTGTTACCCATTGCATAGACAGATAGAAATTAGAAGGCATGTTGTGGTATACACGGGCTCAGCCCTATGTTCCCACGGCCCTATGTTCCCACATTTTCTAACCCTGACCCTAATGGCCCTATGTCCCCACATTTATAACCATAGGAAATGTGGGAACACAGGGCTGTGGGAACATGGGCACGCTCTTGTATACACATGCATCGCTCTATGGCAGTAAGGAGCCGTACCTGCATGCTGCGGGGCCTGGTCCCTGTCTGGGCGTGGGCGTGGGCACAGCCCTCCCTGCCCATGGCGGGGGGCATCATGTAGGAGTGGCTGGGCGAGGAGGACAGGCTGTTGGGCTGCGGGCTGCCGGACGCCTTGGCGCCCGGCGAGTCCTGCGGCGAGCACTGCGGGCTGAGGAAGGCCGAGAGGCCCGAGGGGCTCCGGGACGGCGGGGCCTCCTGGCAGCGCGCCGGCGCCCCCATCATGCCGCAGTGGCCCATGCCCTCCATGCAGCTGCTGCCGTTGGCGCCCACGCCGTTGGGATGCCTGCCGCCGCCGCTCTTCATGGCCTTGGACGCCAAAGGGCAGCTGGAGGCCACGTGCTCCTGCTTGACCGTCACGTTGGCGTAGAAGTGCTGCATCTGGTTGGGGCTGGGGGCGTGCAGGTTAAGGCCGTGAGGTGGAGGCTGCTGCTGCTGCTGCTGCGGCTGCTGGGGGTGGTGAGGGCCCAGTGGGGTCGTTGACTGGCCGGAAGGCGGGTGGGGAGGCGGGGGTTGCGGTGGAGGCGTCTGGTCCTGCATGCCGCCGTGGGGCCGCTTGCGCTTGTGCAGCTGCATGCGCAGCTCCTCCACCTGCCGCTGCTCCTGGTGCAGCTTCCAGGTGAGCTCCTCGATCACCTTCTGCTTCTCCACCAGCATCTTGTCCTTCTCCGCGTCCAGCCCCGGGCCTCCTTTGCCCCCTCCTCCTCCTCCTCCTCCTCCTCCGTTCCCTCCACCGACTCCGACACCGACCCCCATGCCATGACAACCGCTGCCATTGCTTCCGTTTCCCCCCCCTCCTCCTCCCCCTCCTCCTGCTCCGAGGCCGACCGCCAGGCCCTCGTCGGCGCTCAGTTGGGCGGGAGACGCCTGGAGGCCGAACTGGGGCGAGGACATGGTGACGTCGCTGAAGCTGTCCGGCAGCGAGCCGCTGACCGACAGGTCGGACGAGGCGGGCGAGATGGGCGGCGTGGAGCTGGTGCTGCAGAATTGGTAGTAGCCGCCGCCGCCGTGCGACATGGCGCTGGAAGAGCTCGGTGACTGGTAGGAGGACAGCGAGCCCGTGGGCGTGACGGGGAACGTCACGGTGGTGATGTCGCCGGGCTGCGAGGGCGAGCCGGAGATGGGGTCGCGGAAGGGCCGGAGCCGCTCGATGAGGGCCGTCTTGGTGCCGGACACGGGGAGGCCTCGGATACGCAGCTGCTGCCTCAGCTCGGACACCTACAGTAAGGGAACGGGGCGGGCATGGAGTCACCCATTACTTAGTCAGCGCTCACCTCGCCATAGCATATGTTCATAGATTCAGTGGCACGGATTGGAGCAAAAATGCAAAACAGAAACAAGATTTTAAAAAAGTAAATACTGATTCAAATATTGATAAAAAATATATATGAACTAAAAAGTCAATGACTTAAAATGAAGTAAATCAAAATGTAAATTACAGCTTGAAATCTGGCCATAAATAAGTTTGGCTTTGGCACATCCACTGAAATATTGCACTGAATATTTGAATCGGTTGTGTAGGCTATATAGTCCTATTTGAGCTCTGCTGTGCCCCATGCTGTACTGCACCTTCAGGTCGTCCAGGTTGGGAGGCAGAGGCCCGGGCTTGACGGGGTTGACAGCGCTGGGGCTGCAGTAGGTGGTTTTGACTGGAGATGACGAGGAGCTGCTCACTGTACTGGTGGGGGCGCTAGAGCTACACGTTGACAGCTGCTCACTGCAGCACACAGCACAAGGACTTCATCAGCACAGTTGGCAAGATTACTTTTATCTTTTATTATTATTATTATTATTATTTCTTTTACAACTTGATAGAAGAACTTACAAAAAAATATCATTTGGTATGATACATTATATATAGTAATAATGCATAGTAGTACAAAGTAATAATACTATATATATACTGTATATATACTGTATATATATATATATATACACATAATATATAATACATACATATTAGTAATAACATATATATTATTATATCGAATGTAATAAATATATTATGGCAAATGTAAACCTTTTAAGCCTTGGAGTCATATCCAAGTCATCCAGTCATATCTCATTTCTTAACTGATTGCTTGCTTGATTTTAAGCTGAAAGCCTCAAATGTTAAGTCCAACCAGATCATGACTGACCAAAACAATAAGATCCAAACTACTCTCCGACTGACCTGTTGCCTTGCTGCTGGTGCAGCGGCTGGTAGCTGAAGCTCTGCGACTGATGCTGCTGTGGCTGCTGCTGCTGGTGGTGGTGCTGGTGGTGCTGGTGTTGGTGTTGGTGCTGCTGCTGCTGCTGTTGCTGGGGGCACTGGCCATGCTGCTGCTGCTGCTGATGGTGCTTCTGCTGGCTGAGGATCTGCAGCTGCAGGAAGAGCTGCTGCTGCTGGAGCAGCCGGGCGTAGGCCGAGTCCATGGGCGGAGGAGACTTCTCCGCCTTCTGGTCCGGCGGGATGTACTGGTGGTACTTGAGCTTCTTCACCTTGGGCTTGATGTCCTTGGGCTTCTTGTGCCGGTTCTTATCCGAAGTCTTGGGGGGCTTCATTGCCGAACATGGAAATGGGACAATATGGGAATTCATTTTTTTTTATTATTTATTTTTATTTAACCTTTGTTTAGCCAGGAAGTGTCTCTTCTAATTGACTAATTGGATCTTGTCTGATTGGTGGGGAAAAGGCAGAGCTATTATTTATATGTATAATTAGATATATGTATATGTATAATTAGAAATAGGAAATCAGATTGTAAAAACCTTCACTATGGCAGGAACCGGAATTGGGGGTGTGGCTTGTTTGCTGTTGGATTCCAGAGCGTTGTCCTCTTGGCCATGATTGACAGCGTCGCCACCATGAGATCCCTGAAGAGAAACGCAACCAAAAAAAAACATTTTTGGAATGGTTGGAAGTTGGTTCCTTCACCGTAAAAGTACCTGCATTAGCACGCCGTGATTCTTTCCTGAATGGCCACTGCTTTTCTCATCTTGTCTTGTCTCGTCTGACAGAAACTTTTCATTTCTTTCCAAAAATGTACCAATTTATTATTTATGGGCAAACAGAAATGGTTCGCTGTGCATCGCAGGCCCATAAAATAAAAGATGATGAGATGAGATGAGTCGGATTGATTTGCGGGCCCGTGTGAGTGAGCGGAGATGGATTGGGCCATGGCAGACTCAGACTCAGACTCAGACGCAGACACAGGCCCAGCCACTGGCACGGGCACATGGCTCCATGCTCCACGTGAGTACATGGAGTCTCCTGGCATCCCACTCATTTATGAGAGCATGGCCGAAGGTTTGTCATGCCTGGAGCCATGGTGGAGGGAAAGGGGAGGGAAAAAAAAAAACTAGCCTTGGTACCCTCTCCTTCCACTTAGAGAGAGAGAGAGAGAGAGAGAGAGGGAAGAGAGAAGAGAGAGGGAGAGGGAGAGGGAAAGAGACTGGCATTCAAGAGTGGGCTCAAAGCCAAAGGCCTGTCACAGACTGGGTAACGGTCTCTCAAGAGCCTTAACAGAACACTGCACTTCCACAAGTGACCACAGGGGGCAGAGTCATCTAAGAGATGCTGAAGAACTCTCCCCTCTTCAGTCCAAAGTGCCACGGATGGACAGTGGCTTCATTCGCAGTTTGACAAATTGTTGGTAACTCGGTGTAATCAGGCTCCCGTATCCCCTCACAGCTGAATTCTATTACAGAGTTTGTGCATTTGTTTCAGGCACATTTAAACAGATGCCACGCGGTTCAGTGGAAGCCCGGCCCTCGACTCGGAGCCAGACCTGAAAGGCTTTCTCCATAAAAGCACCTTTGCATCAGGCAAATGTTTATTCAGGTGTAATATCCAACATCAGACGTTTCACTTTTGCGCTATAAGTCGTGCGTGTAAGTGTGTGTGTGTCTCAGTGTGTGTGTGTGTGTGTGTGTCTCACCTGTGGAGGGCTGGTGAGGGAGGACGAGGATGAGGGGGACGCGTTGCCCTTGCTCTCGGCGAGTGGGCAGGCCGAGCCCTGGGACTCGTCACTGAGGGGCTGGTCGGGGGACAGGCTCTCGCTGCTGCTGTCCTCCTCAAAGGCGTACGAGTCCTCCTGCTTGGGGAACTTCCCATGGTTCACTGTGGCGATAAATAAAAGATAGTGGGCCGGGCCGTGAGCGGAGAGTACCACACACAGGCAGATAAGTGGAGTACACAAGAAAGTGGGGGTGGGGGTGGGGTTGGTGTGTGTGTGTGTGTGTGTGTGTGTGTGTGTGTTTGTGTGTGTGTAGGGGGGGTTACTGCTGGGTGAATCAGTAAAAGAAAAAGGAGAGGAAGAAGACAGGAAGAGAGGCAGATAAAGATGACAAAATGATTGAAAAATGAACGAGAAGAAGCCCCTAAAGAGCGACTCATCATTTTTTATGCGCACGTACAGAAGGAAGGAAGGGAGCGAAGGACGTGGGGTCGTTTTAAAGCTAGCCGTGTACATACGTATACTGTGTGTGTACGTTTTGGCTGCATGTATCGATTTTGGTTGAACGCGTGTGCGCCACGCAAGTGCTCTCTTGCGTCGAAACACAATGGTTGAGTGAGTCCTGGCCACTGTTGCAGACTGCCATTCTTTTGTCACTTGCCACCTAGTCAAACGGCTGGCCTGGAGGTGCCAGGACAGAGTTGGGAAAGACTGAGAAGACCACTTCACTTTTGGAGGGACTGGAGATAACGACTGCAGTGACGGCCACCCTCTATCAGCGGCAGAGGTCAGACTCAGGGGTTACTACAGGGAGACTTAAAAAGTGTGTGTGTGTGTGTGTATGAGTGTGAGTGTGAATGTGAGTGTGTATGTGAGTCTGTGTGTGTGTACTGTATGAGTGTGAATGTGAGTGTGAGTGTGTATGTGAGTGTGCGTGTGAGTGTGTGTGCACATATTTGTGAGTGATATATAGTATGTGTGTGTTTGTGAATGAATTTGTGTATAAGTGTGTGCCGATGGTTTACAGAGTGTCTGTGTGTACAGTATGTGTGTGTGTCTATGTGTGTGTGTGTGTGTGTGT
>JASCQY010000089.1:5433196-5443831 GCA_030264315.1 Sardinella tawilis | reverse complement strand
TTTGACAATTATAGCATTTATTTTTTATTTACAGTTTACATAGTGTCCCAACTTTTTTGGAATTGGGTTTGTAGTAGAGTCCTAGTGAGTATTACGACAGATTTAGCCCTTGGGAGGAAGAATCAGTTGTCACCTCCTTACACACAGCACTGAGGAAGGCCTTTCAATGCAAATGAGTTTGTCGTGTAGTCCGTCTTTAACCACTGTTCTCACAGATACTGTGACTTGGGCCCGAAACCTGGAACGACAGGCTGTTCACATCAAATGCCAACCATTTGAATGTTGGCAAGAGAGATGTCACTGTAATGTGTGTTAATGTTGTGCTAGCGCCCTCCTTTGGCTAAAAGTGGTACATCACCAAATCACTGTAAACAAATAATCTTCCATGTAAGTAAGTACCTTTCACGTTACTGTCTCTGTGTGCTAACATGCGACAGGTGGACCAGTTGTATTCTACACTCACCAGGCCTTCTTTCAAGATTTTCAAGGATTTCAAGGATTTGCATGTTGAATTGCAGCAGCAGATGAAATAACAGATGATAAGCTTAGCTTGAAACAAAGTGCTTCCAAATGGTGAACACAGAAACAAATCTGGTTTGTGTTCTGCGAGGCTGTTCTAATGAATATGTATGACTGCTCATAATGTGGAACATGACAGACTTTGATATAGCGATGAAATGTGCAACTGACAGGACGAGGAGAGACACGCGCCCTAAAGAATCAGCACAAATACACGCAATTGGTTTCAAGAGAAGTCATCCCTAATTCAAAACAAATACAGTATTCATATTTAATTCATGAGGTCCATTTAACATCTGCTTGTGTTTGCTGAGAAACTCCGTATGTTGAGAAAAAAAGGGGGTGGGCTGGGGCTGGGGGGGTGGGGGGGGGGGGGGTAGGGCTGTAAGGACAATGATTTATTTTTGTGAACAGACACATTAAAAATAGGCATCTTTGAAGCTGAACTTTTTAAAAGGTAAATGGACCATGACAAGTAGAAGCAATGAAAAGGGGCAAAGTCAGGATGTGTCTCTCTTCCGAGCCCTCCTCAACCTATATTTAGTTGCTAATGTGGATATAGTTACGCTCCACACCTCTGTTATCTCATTAAAACATTACAGCCCATCTGAAAGCAATGATTGAAAAGGAAACAGAGAAAAGACCACCAAAATGTTGTATATCACTGATAGTAAATGGAAGAATGTTAATGCCCTCATAAATACTTTACACCATTCGTGATATTTTACGAGTCAACATGAGCGGCCTGCCTATCACCACAACCATGCGCACCACTCTCATCATCCAACTAATTATGAGAGCAATTAGTTTTCGTGCGCGGCCATTTCTCTGTTAACATCTTGCCATCTCTCTCTCTCTCTCTGTCTTTCTTTCTTTCTTTCTCTCTCTCCCTCCCTCTCTTGTAATTTCCACAGAAAGTATGAATGTAGGCTACAAGGCAAAACAGAGGAGCAGATGTTTGGAACCACTTTAGGTGGTTTTGAGGGCTGCAGCTGCCTTCTGGAACTGAAGACGTCTAAAGACCAGAGCTGGCAGGTTGGTTGGTTCCAGTTGTTTTGATAGCTGTGTGGTCCGCAGGAATGCAACACCAAGCTGATCAGTTTATGTTGTCCCAAGTATCAGCACAGCCGAACACTTTATGTGAAGGGGCTGGAGGTGTGTGTGTGTGTGTGTTTGTGTGTGTGTGTGTGTGTGTATGTGTGTGTGTGTGTGTGTGTGTGAGCGAGAGAGAGTGAGAGGGAGGGGTACTGAGGTTAGAGAGCTGCATTTTTAATTTCAACTTTGCCACATGAGGGTGGGGCACTTCAGAGAAAAGGCTTTTCGCTTTCCGGCAATATACAGTACAGCCTCTTTCCTGAGAACAGGGCCTAGCTCTGAATGTTAATCATCCTTGCAAAAAAACAAAACCACACATCTTTACACATCTTAAAACTTTCTAGTACAAGTCTGACTTAACTCACGGTCAGACGGCTATGACTCATTCATGTTTCTTTTGTGAGTCATTCAAATCTTTCACACAGCTGATTTGACGCTCAGGCGTCAGAACACCAACAGGGCCCTTTTGGATAGCCACCCTGCGTGCAGTTACCAACAGCATGCTCCTATCACCATCGGCTAGTGTCTTTGATTCCCAAATGGAAAGAATGGCCCGTTTGTTGCTTTTGGTCTGTCATGTTAATCTTCAAAGGGAAGAAGGACTTAGGCTTCCTTGGTTGTAGTACTCTCGCTCTCTTGCGTGCTGGCCTGTTGCCGCTTGCCAAGGGTCACGTTTTTCCTTTGAATAAGAACAAAAGAGGACCAGTGTGCTTGTGTTGTGTGCTGTTATGCGACAGATAATACGGATTTTTTCCTGAGTCTCCATTGTCGTGATTTATAGGCAAACATGAGTTTTTACCCCCACTATCATGTGTTTTGGTTTTTGAAGACTATCAGAAACAACAGAGATTTTAATGTTTAGTTGATAAAATTATACATCAAATGTAGTCTAAATAGTCTTTGATATCATTTTCCTTCCAAATCAAAATGTATAATGCATCCATAGATGAAGGATATCCTCACATTATAAACTTATTACATAGGCCTCGGCGCCACCCTATGGACAGAATAAAAACGGCAGACACCTGAATACACAATGTTGGTCTTAATTTTCACTGTTTATGAGTACTTGCATTGATTATATTCTCTACGTAATGTTAACATGTAGTTTGAAACCCTCGTGTGTATGTTGTCAGGTGCGCCAAACTAAACCGAGTTGTATGCAATTATGAACCATAGATTCATCACATCGTTTCAGTGTTACGGTGCACAAGGCCTGCTGGAGTAATTATTTAAAAGAACCCTGTATAGATTTAACACTGGTTGAGGTTGAAGCATGTATGTGGGATGAAACAAATGGGTGCAGACACAAAAGATCTTGCTATTGTGTCCCCTGAGCAACCACGGACCCATTAATGCAAACAGTGTTACTATGGTGCCAAGGGAGCAATCAGTACACTCTCACTCACTCACACGCCGGACAGTGGATAGAGCCGAGACTTCTTTGTACAATCATGGACGACGACGACGTTCCAGAGGCTGACAAAAGATACGATTTCATTGAGGACTACGTGTTAAAAACTTTAAAGCTTAAAGGCGATCGTTGGCAAAAATGCGTTTCAGTAGAAGAGCAGAAAAATGTCATACAGGACTTCTTGGACAAATCGGACACCATTACACTTGTCGTTTCCTTGAACGCAGCTGGACAGTTGGTGCCAAGCGTAAGCTTCCCAGCAACTGCTAAAAACAAAGCGGTTTACTTTGTGAAACGGAGCAAAAGTGTTCTTACTGCTGACACAATGAAGAGCAAACTATTTTACGGGGACTTGTCTTACGTTCCACTTGAGCAATTCTCTGCGCTGGTTGAAGAAGTAAGTTGACAATCACATCGAAACAATATTACGCGGCCTGCAGTGTATGATCTTACATAGGTCAACTGTAGGCTACAAGTAACCAAAAGCGATTTTTGCGCAACTAACCAAAAGTCAAGTGCATTAAAGGTAACATCTTCACAGACTAGAGGCATAGGCCACTACACGAGAACATTTGCGTAGATCACGTGAGGTCAATTTGCAGTCCGCAGTCCACGCACTTTAGTTGACTGATGTCATGGTTACTCTTGTATGGCTCGCAGGCTGTTAGGGGTAGTGAGCCAATCTGACAGTCTGCCTGCTTAGTGGACTCCGTCCAAAATTGTTTGAAACAGTATTATCCACAATCATGTCATTCTGTTGTTCAACAACACCGTCATAGCAATTCTGTATACGTTTGGATAAATGTAAATATTTTCATGGTGTAATTGTTGATACATGCTCGTAAATTTCAAAGCATGATGAACAGATTTTCAATATCCAACTGTTTTCCAGTCATCTTGTTTGCATTTCATTCAGTTTGTTGACATCAGACCCCGAAAAGCAAATCCCTTAAAACCCGAACTAAACAATCAAGATGCAGAGAATGCGCAAGGATATTGCATATAGGCCTATCCTTTTTCATAACCTCACCAGAATTAGACCGTTTTCAGTCCACAGGCATTTTTGCCTCTGCAAGCAGCAATAACTAGAAGCTACAATAACATAATTAAAGCAAATGTTGTTAAACCCGGCATTGCAATAACATGCAACAACATGGGCATGGGTAAAATTAGGGACGCAAATATCACAAAATCACATTCTTAATAATAGTGGGCCATTTGTTGTCTTGTGCAACTTTCAGGTTGTTGTCCCTGTGCTGTCCAACAGTAGGAACCACAACCAGTGGCCTCATGTTGTGTCCCAGGACATAATGCGACACATCCATTCCCTCAAGAACAATGTATTTGTGGTGGCTGGTCAGGTGAAAGGCAAAACGCTCCTCCCCTTACCACTGGGGTCAGAAAGAGTGGAGCAAGCAGTCTTAGAACGGGACAAGAGGTATACTGTATATGTAAAATAATAATACAATAATATATGTTATTGAAGAAAGTATATAATATGATATAATATAATATAATATAATATAATAATATGTAATTGGAGAAAGTATAAAAAGTTTCTATGGTTGTGCTGGCTAACTTCCGCTTTGTATCGGAGTGGTACTGACCTATTCGTTTGTATGGCAGGGGGAGCATGGTGGACAAGGGCGTGATGCATTCCATAGAGACTGTGGTGATCGAGTGGAGTCACCAGATTCGGGAGGTGCTCAAGAGGGACTCCTCCGCACCCCTAAAGGAGGGCAAGAACCCCACTCCGCAAGAGGAGCTGCTCTTCTGGAGGAACAGGTACGGTATTGTGTTCTTCTGTGCACTGTGCTCTCTGCATGACCAAAACTGAAAATTAAGATCTAGCTGCTTACAGATAGATCTTCTTATCCAATCAACGCACATTGCCTCAGGGAAAAGGAGGGGTGTCAAAATATCATGAGGAGACATCTCCAAAACACTTTTCCTCCACTTTTCTCTCCATACTTTTTGTAGGCATATGTGTATTCTTATTGTAGAAAGCTTATAATTAGGTCACTGATCATGTAATCCCTGATCATGTAAGATTAGGCATTTACACTGTGTTGTTTGTGTGTTTGTTTGTTTGTTTGTTTGTTTGTTTGTTTGTTTGCTCAGACATACTGACTTGGAGTGCATACAGAGCCAGTTCAAATCGTCTAAAGTTGCTAAAATGGTGGAGCTCCTTGACACAATGGAAAGCAGTTATTATCCTGCATTTAGAAACATGTTTCAAGATGTTTCTACAGGTGAATATGTCACATGCATTTTCTGTACATTCATATCCTGACCTAACACACTTTGGGTAGTTCAACATACATGTAAAGACTTCAGAAAAACTAGTGAACAGTGATAGCATGACATGCCTTGTCATTTTAGCCCTGGAAGAGGCCAGAGACATCATCATCCACCTAAAGCCTCTAGAGCGTCTTTTCGAGGACATCGGGAATGTGGAGTTCAGTGAGGTCAAAGGCCACATCGCTCCGTTAATGCACATGGTGTGCCTCGTCTGGGCAAACTCCCAGTACTACAACACTCCGGCCAGGATCATCGTGTTGCTGCAGGAGATCTGTAACCTTCTCCTTCAGCAGGTATCATACAGTGGTTTGATTTCAGTAGCCTACCTGTTTTTTAACTGAGTGATATGGCTCAGGTGGGACTATGGCATATATTGTAGATTATTAACACATTTTAAGCTAATTAGATTTTATATTTTAAAGGACTTTATCATTTACCCGCTTCAAAGTCTATCAAAACAAATCTTTTTCAAACATTTTTCATGAATATTGAATTAAACATAATTCATTCGAATGTGTTGTTACTGGTGTTTGGAGTCGGATATGTAGTGCCAAAATAAATAAATAAAATAAAATAAAATAAACTGCAGTATCTATATATAGTTAAGCCTGTGTAGATAAGAGTCCTCATTTCCTCCCAGGCCCAGAGCTACTTGAACCCTGAGGACATTTTGAAAGGAGATGTGGCAGAGAGTTTGGCACGTGCCCAGACCACCCTGGATACTCTGCTGCACTTCAAGCAGATGTTTCAGGACCGGAGGAGCAGCCTCAGTCAGTACCAGAGAGATGGGAAGGAGGTTAAGCCGTGGGACTTCCTCCCCATCATGGTGTTCGCTGGGCTGGATCGCTTCATTGACAGACTGAAGACCGTTGAGGCAAGGCGGTGAAAGCGCTGTCCTGGGGGAAATTAGTAGGCCTACTAGTTAGATTTCCCATCATGCATTTTGAATTAGCGCTCCGCTCAGTGTACTTCAGATGGATTTCATACTGCACTTAATGACGACTTGTGTTGTAAGACTTCATCAAGAATAAAAAAGTAGGCTAGGGTAAAATAAACTAGACGAAAAATCCAAATCAATTTATGCATTTTTTGATTCCAGTATCACTTCCATAATAACCTCAAAGTATTAGAGATATTTTTGTTTGAAGGTCTCAGCTTACTTTTCATTCAACATAGCTTTTGTAATTTCAAGAGTGTAATTACAGATGAAATAGAAGTCGACTACACTGAAGTGCTGCTACACATCTAGTCGTTTCAAGCCTCATAATCAGTTCCTCTGTGTTCCTGTTCCTGGTTCTGCTTCCACTTCAGAACCTCCTACTGACTGCCGTCGATATGATGAAGTTGGAGAAGATTGAGTTTGGGGGCATCAGAGGGAAAGGCCTCAGTCAGCAGGTCCAGTGGTTGCATGAAGACTTTGTAGAGAGGTTCAAAGTTTTGGTGGAAAAACCTTATGACTGTCTTGACATCAACAATAAGGTAGGATTTCAGTGGAGCATTCAAATCTCAAGATCTCAAGACCAAGATTTCAACACAGTAAAAATACTTTTAAGCCTAATGATGAACATTAATTGTCTCCTGTCCTAGAATAATGTGTCTGTACAAGTTCACTTTTCAGATTTCCATTTCTCTCTTGCAGGAGTTTGAAACTGATGTATCTGCATTCCAAAGCAACGTTGAGGACACAGATCGCCGTTTAGGTGCCATCTTCTGCCAGGCATTTGATGATGCCTCTGGGTTAGAACATGCCTTTAAGGTAATTAATCACCTAACCAATCACTGGGCTCCAACCCGCAACCTCATAGTGACATTCGATTGGGAGTCAAGCATGCTAGCCAGTGAACTAAAAAACCCAGACTAGCATGCTAACATACTCCTGAGGTTTAGCACTGTAAAGTTCCACATGCATAACTAGGCTTGTTGGCATCAGTCACACATACTGGAATGTCATCTGCACTTGTGAATATAGGGATAGCTCTAAGCCATGTGCTTATATACATGGACTAATTTAGAGAAATGTTTCCTGTGAGTTGATGTAACGTTCTGACGATGTTGACTTCCACATCCTCAGGTACTGGACATGTTTGGCAGCCTGCTGGAGAGGCCCCTGATCGCCGCTGACGCCTACGAGAGGTACCCGCTCCTCATCCGCATGTACGACCGCGAGCTCGACTGCTGCAAACTGCTCTTCAGAAAACAGACCCAGATGGCAGAGAAAATGGGTGAGATTGAGCACACTGTTCCTCGACGTTCTCTCATTTATTATCCATATCGGAGCGGGCGTGGGAGGTGGGGATTCAAAGAAAGACGGAAAAATCCAAAGACATCCTCCGTAGAGTGAGTAGTAAATGAGTATAGAAAGTTGAGGCTGTAGACTCGAATGACCTGCCTTGTTTCCCCTTCACCCATTTACAAAATGTGCAAAAAGAAAATGAGCTAATTAGCAATTCCAGATGGTTGGAATTCAAAATGCCTCAAAGGGCTTCTGCTCTTTATACCTGGATTATGCCCCTCTGCATAGTCAAGCGCCTCTGATCCTTGCATTGTTCTCTGTGTGGCGTGTGTATATTGTGTGGTGTGGGTGTGCGTGCCATTGTTGGCTGTGTGTTGTGTTTATTGTGCCGTGTGTATGTGCGTGCATGTATGTGTGTGTGTGTGTGTTTGTGTGTGTGTGTGTGTGTGTGTGTGTGTGTATGTGTGCCCAGGTTACTGTCCAGTGAGTAAGAACATGCCGATGGTGGCGGGAGGACTGCAGTGGGCTCGACAGCTTCAGGAGCGCATCCAAGAGCCCTTCAATAACTTCAGATACATCACACACCCGTACGGCAGCCCTACCATTGCAATACTTCTAGGCCATTGCTAGTTTGGCTTCACCTTAACCAGTTTGTAGCATAGAAGAATGCTATTCTCCATGTTATCAGGTGGTAATTATTTTTTTGCGATTTGCATTCGGATGATGTATCAATACAGTATTGAACAGTTTTGAACAGTTTAAATGAGTTGTACGGTGCTGTCCAGTAAATATTCAAAGTACATTGTTTTATATAATACTGAGGTCATTACGTTTTTATAAGAGCTTTTAATTAGACACCCCACTTTATTTGATATGAGACTAGTTGCTAGTAGGCCATTTGGGTAGACATTTGAATATACGGAGCTGTCATTTCACTGTTTTTAGACAGTGGTGTGTGTAAATTGGTTGTTTACCTGGACCTTACACCTTCTCTTTCTCGCACAGCTGCATGGAGTCAGCAGAAGGACAAAGAATGATCCAGAAGCACGATGAAATCATGCAGCTGCTGAAAAGGTCAGTCGGCTCGGAGATCCCTGTCGAGATGCTCTATCTGCTTGTGATTTAGCGGCCAATATATCTGCCCCCTCTGTCCCGGCACTCTTCATCTCCGCAACACTCGTCTGCTGAGTGTGAAAACAGAGCAATTCATCATCTTTTCCCCCCAGATAATCTTCGCTATCAGCAGCATCATAACACCCGGCGATGGCATCGTACATATACTGTAGCGATAACGCCGAGCGCAGACACATTCGCTTTTCGCTTTCGCTGACAGGACGTACTGTAGAGTTTCACACCTGGACCTCATGTTGGCATGTGTTAGGGGCTGGAGTGATTTGGGAACAGGCGGCGGTGGAGTGGTAAACCCCAGAGGATTAAGTGGTGCCTTTGCGTTTTGGGAGGAGAGAGGCAGAGAGAGAGAGAAAGAGAGAGAGAGAGAGAGAGAGAGAGAGAGTGCGAGAGTGCGAGAGTCAAGTGCCGAGCTTTGATTTATTTGCCTGTTTAAAATATTGGTGTCAGTTGATGATTACCCAGGGGCCTCGTGTTCCTCGTGCACTAGCTAGCGCCAGTGGTGCTGGCTCATTTGCGCGCCCGGAATTATGCCATTAGAAAACACAGAGCGTTGCACAACACAGATGGAAGGTGGAGATTTTTTTGGTCTGTTTACTGTTCAGCTTTCCCTTTAAAAGAATAAATTGTGTCTGGGTTTGTGTATGTGTGTGTGTATGTCTGTTTGTGTGTATATGTGTGTACGAAAGGTGTGTGTGTGTGTGTGTGTGTGTGTTCGTGTGTGTGTGTGTGTGTGTGTCTGTGTGTTTGTGTGTGTGCTGATTAAAAATAAATGACTTAACCTCGAGATGTAGGTCTGCGTTCTCTCCTCTGCTCCTCTCTAGTGTGGGGGAGAGGTCTCTTGTTAGAAGCAGGTAATCACTGCTATTGCACACAGCAACGCAGTTAGGCCAATTAGAACCATCTCCAGTAGTTGCCTTCCTGACACGGGGGCGTGTGATTTATGAGTACTGTGGAACTGTTTGATTGCCTGAACACAGACTCTGGAGCAACAGAGCGGCAATTAACCCTAAACCCAGATGGATAACGAAAAAAAAAAAAAAGAAGACAAGAAAAATTTTTATAGTAAAAATGTAATATTGAACAGAGCACTCAAAATTCAATTTGTGGCTTTTTTTTTACATAGAATAATCCAATATAAATCTGAATTCATCTTTTCTGGAAGGTGTTTCAAGGCCATGCATGCAACCAAGCACCGAAACAACAGCTCTAAAAAGTGAGCTCAGCAAACATTCCCATTAGGTTGATTTTATTAAGTGAGCTAAATCATTCAGCAAAAGCCTGTATCTAAGTAAAGCAAAACAATCACATGTGGTCCCTAAGCCCCCCCCCCCGCCATCCATGGAGACATTATTCACTGTCTGGTGGCTTGTGATGATGCATTCTGTAGATTATTCTGACAATCATTTCTCCATCAGGGTGCCAAGACTTCATAACAAGCCTTGTCATCAAAATAGGCTTTGCACTTCCCCTCCCAGCACGGCTCTTCGTTTTAGCATTCTGCACGCCTGCCAGGTGAAATATAGCCGAGTGCAGTGGCTACTACAGTACATTGCAAAAGGCAGAGTGAGAATGAACTTGTGAAGCGTCTCCCCTTGTTTTTTTTGTGTTTTTTGTACACACTATACAGTATGTCATTTTAAACAAATCACAGACTATTTTGGCAGGCAGGTAGCACAAGCTATTTGTGTGATATTCTAACATTGAAACATTCAATGATTTTGTTAGTGAAAACCTGGTGTGAATACAAACCACTGATGTGACCACTATATTCATTGCATACCAATGAAGACTGAAGTCAGAACAGGAAGCAGGCAGAGGCACGTAAGACCATTGAGATCCTGTAATGTGGTCGATGTGTGTGTGTGTGTGTGTGTGTGTGTGTGTGTGTGTGTGTGTGTTTGTTTCTCCTCAGGTACTGCATGCAGCTGTATGATCAATGGAC